>CABHPR010152923.1:8773-39841 GCA_902168415.1 Peromyscus melanophrys
AAGAAGAAGAAGAAGAAGAAGAAGAAGAAGAAGAAGAAGAAGAAGAAAAGTCCAATTTGTGTTGCTGTTATACTCACTGCAGCATGGTCAAACTCTCAGTGGTCAGCCCCTTAAAGAAAATTGAGTCCTCCTCCACCTACACCCCCATCAGAAGCCATCAGTTGTGGAATGCCACACTTCAGCATCCCTTATCACAACTTTTAAGAGTTCTCCTCAATGGCTTTATGTCTAGGCTGCTCCTTTTTTTTGGTGGGGGGGGGGGGGGTAGGGGTTGTCACAGAAGCCCTCTAAGTTCCTCTTTCTCAACTATGGTGTGCAGTCATCGATAACACTGCAAATGTAAGTTTTTGCCCTTTGCAGTCAGTGGGAATATGGATCATGGACTTACACAAGGTTTCTGGTGATGGCACAGACCATGGACATCCACATGGCCTTAACATACGTTCAGAAAACACTGCCACACACAGTTCCCAAAAAAATATTGTTTGAATGTTAAAAAAAAACATAAAAATTAAAAAAAAATAGTAGATAATGTCAAAACCCCACGCAAACCAATTGATGGATCATCCAGACCCCCCAAAAAAAAATCAAGAAAGAAACATCAGAGTGAAATGGCATTTATAGTAAATGTTGTTAATTTTCCAAACACTGTAAAGTACACATTCTTTTCAGCAGTGTGTAGAATTTTCTCTAATGCAGACCACATAACAGGACACAAAGATCTGCAAATCTCAGCAAATACAAGAAAATTAATGTATCTTCTTGACCTCTAGCTGACCGTAATGGAATAAACTGGAAATCAACAGGAAGAGGAACTGGAGAAAGTACAAGAACCCCGTGGTGATCGAACAAAACACTGCTTCATCTTGAAGGAAGCCAAGAAGTCAGCAGCAAAACTGAAAAATTCCAGAATTGAATAAAAATGAAACACAACACATCAGACCTTGTTGGCTAAAAGAAAGAAATTCTGAGAGAAAGCTGACAGCTATAAATTACTACATCAAAGAATCAGATGAATCTCAAATGGATAATTCAAGGCCTCAGAAAAACAAAAAGCTGCTAAATCCAAGATTAATGATCATAAGGAAAGACTAAATATCAAGACAGTCATCGATAAAATGAAAATTAAAAGAATATTGCAAAGAATCAATGAAACAGCATTGATTTTTAAAGATAAGCAAGACTGACAAATGTTCAGCTGCACTAAACAAAAGATAGGAAAAACATTAATAATAAAATTAGAGATGAAAGGGCATGTCACACAGACACCGGAGAATCATGGGGCATTTTTCAAACACTTACAGTACTATAGTTGGAAAATGCAGAAGTTGATATATTTCTAGATGCAATACTCTGCCAGGTACAGGTCATAAAAACCAGAAATGCATTTCAAAGAGGAATAAAATCTCTCCCAACTAAAAAAGTCCAGGCCCATGCATCTTAAAGTTCAAAGGTGAATTTTAACAGACATTTAATGAGTGATCACCAAAGTCCCTCAAAGTATCCCATGGAATGAAAAGGAAGAAATACAAAATTCATTTTATTTATTTACTCATTTTATTGAAAATAAAAATTTTCAGATAATATATTCTAAGCACAGTTTCTCCTCCCCATTCCTCTCCACAACCCTACCCATCCAACTCTATTCTCTATTTAGAACACAAATAGGCAAAAAAAAAAAAACCTCTAAGCTCTCTTTCCCCCGACCCTTGCCCTCCATTACCCCCCTAACCCACAGTTTGCTCATGTAGATCTCATCCATTTCTCTGTCATTGGGCTGATAATAAAATTAATTATAAAATAAAATAATAAAAAACCAACAAAAAACAAAATAAAAAGAAAGGAAGCAGCACTCAATGCATATACATCATAAAAACACAAAGTTAGAAACTATAATATACAAGCAAAAGTTAGTAAGGTAAAAATACCCCAAAAAAGTGATATGAGACAAAAAAAAATCTCCAAAAACACCACCGAGTTCATGTTGTGTTGGCTATCAACTGCTTGATATGGGGTCTGCCCTGAAGCATGGTGTATATACCCAGTGCCAAACTCATTTTATTAACCCATCATTAACCTAATTCTGAAACCAGAACCAGTTAGGTACATAACAAAGAAAGGAAGTCATAGCCAATACTACTAAAGAACAGTATGCAAACATTCTCAACAAAGTACTTGTAAACTGATTTTTTTAAATAACACACCCAAAAGATCATTTGGCATACCCAAATGGAATATGAATTCCAGAGAACACACAAAAACCAACAAATATAGAATATCACAACAGAAAAGATACATGTAAAATAGTCATCTTAATAAATGTAGAAAAGGCTTTTGACACCATCCAACATCCTTTCATGATAAAAGCTTTTGTTTTTTTCACCATTGGAATATAGTTTATTTGGAAGAGTTCATAATTTCTTTACACTAATTTTGTTTTCATCCAATATATTTTGGTGACAGTTCTGCTTCCCTATTTCCCTGAGATCCTCTCCACATCCCCTCCTTTCTGTCTTTCCTTAGAAGCCAACAAAGCTTTCAACCAGGGCTGGTGAATTGACTCAGGGGGTAAACGTGCTTACCACCAACCTCAGTGACCTGAATTTGATCCCCAGAACTGGTATCACAGACAGAATGAAGAACTGACTTCTGCAAGTTGTCCTCTGACCTCCACACATGAACATGCCATGGTTGTTATAGGACAACTTCTCAGGTCAAACTTACTGTTTCTGAGGCTGGCTTTTAGATCCTGTCTCTCTACACCACTTTGCCCAACTTCTAACATCCATGTCAACAGATATAAAACAATTGTGATGAAATATACAAAATACCATCTTTACTAGAGACAGCAAAGACACTGACAGAGTTCATTCGAAGAGACAATCTTAAGAAATCCAGGTAATTCTCTGGTACACTAAGGGGAAAATATGACAGGTGGTTCCCTTTAACTATCATCTGTTTCCTAGGATACTGTAATAATCCACCCATATATTCTTTTCCATACTAGATTTTTTTGTGAAACGTAAACTACATTTATAACCTCTCTTGTCAATTTAATTCATTATTTTCTCCTTCTTCTTTGAGTTAAAAGTTCTTTCTGTTCATAACCTGTAAGAACTTGTGTGATATATTTTGTATACATCTGAAACCTCACTCAACATTCTAAATATTTCATCTACATGGTCATTTCTAGTTTGTGAAATGTATAGCCAAGTCAGCAAAGTCTTTAACACAAGCTTCACTCTCTGAATCCAACACTTTCTTTTTTTTTTATTTTTTTTCCAACACTTTCAACAACCCTTCCTTTGAAGGACACATCCTCTGACTGAAATGTATCCTTAAGGCCTGTCATAAACTACCCTATTTTAGCTTGGTTGGTTAGAATTATTTCAACGTTGTGATTCTGATAGTAGATTTTAAAAGTAACTCTTTCCATCTCAATATCCTTTAAGCCATCAATTCAGCTTTGGTTGGATTTATCTAGGAAATCATCCTCTCTAGGCAGGATGTTTCAGATATCCCAGGCAGCTGTCAGTCAGGAGGAACTTGCTTCTAGAAGGGAACTTCAGCACATATCGGGACCATCTGATTCCTAACATTCTAGAAGAGGAGGCTTACTTGTTCATAGGTTGGGAGGGCAAGAAAAAGAAGGGGGTAGAGAGAGAGTAACACACATGAATACATATACACAGCACACACACGCACATGCACACACACATGCACACACACGGAGGGGGATAATGAATGTAATCACTGCAGTAGGCAGTAGATTTTGTTCAATACAAATTGAAGGGCAGCTCAGGGACCACATAAGAGATGAGATATACTGGAACTTAATGAAGATGCTATGGTCATGTTATATGGAGAGGACGGGGACAGAAGGGGCATGCTAGTTGTCAAGCCACTGACAAACATGTACCCTTCTATTTCCCTTCATGCCCCACATCAAATGTGCATCACCATCTTGTTGTTTGCTGAAATATTCTCGGTTACTCCCTCATGACAATAAACCACAAGAGTAAACTATTTTTATTTTGTAACTTAACACAAAACAGAGTCATGCTCTGGCCTATGGAAGGCACTCCATAAAAGCTTTAAAACAAAAACATTAAAAAAGTCAAATGAGGATATTGTGCAAGAACTGGTTCCCTATAGTTTTATAAACATGATGATCTCCACTAAGGCTTGTGTGTTTTTCATCTGCTCTCATCCAAATACCTGGGAATAATATTAAAATTTCAAACAGTCGTAGAAAAAGTCATAGCATTTTTTGGAATTGGACAAGAAGTTTACAGAACTGGAATGAATTTCCTCATTAGCAGGACGTAGATGATGTAAATGTTCCTGTATGTTCATTGTGTTGGGATCTGTGCTGATTATTCCATTCACACTATCACTCAAAGGTGAAACTAATGAAGAAGGAGAAGCAAGGTGATCTCAGTAGACAGCACATTTCTCCTGAAGGGATGGCTGCTGTGGTTATCTGGCAGGAATCTGGGAAAGTTTGACATACATACAGTGGGTGGGAAATATATCAATAATTAAGACCAGTGTGATTGTTGCATACAAATATTCCATTTATTGGAGATACTGAGGCATTCAACTTAATAGAGACAGTATTATGAAGAATTTCCTTCAGCATAATTCCGAAGTTGTTAACCCACTTCCCAAACACTGAGTTTTTTTCAGAAGACATGGGTATGAAAACACATTATGTCCCTTGAGATTTTATGAAATGTGGTTTTAAAATGAGTCCCATTAGATAGCTCTAGTAATTCAATACTGTTGTACAGCAACTCCCAGCAATATGCATTCCTTAAATCTGGATATTTATTTATTTATTTATTTAGCCTTTAACATTGTCAATGAAAATCCACAGGACCAAGCATAAAACAAGCATCGTTTTGTTTAATCTAAAAAGAAGAAGATACGATAGGCAAAAGGAACTTGCTCTTACAAAAATGAAATAATCATCCTAAGGCCAATACCACATCTGTGAAGCCCTACACATTTTCAAAACTATTTTTCTTTCGTTCATCAATGAAATTAGGTACTAGAAAGAGTCAATAGGAGCTGGTGACACAGTTCTGTAGCTTAAGGCATTTGCTGCCTAGCCTGACAACCTGAGCTCTATCCTGGGACTCAGAGGACAGACAATAATTGACTCCTGCAGGTCATCTTTACACACACACACACACACACACACACACACACACACACACACACACACACACACACACAAATAAATGAGTGTCATTTTTAAAATTTATAAATGTTACATAAATGCATAGAGTCTGTCAAAGTCAGAGAAGAGATAAATATGAGTATTTAGCTCACGGTCCAATATTGGTATGCCACACTGCTTCATGTCTGAATAGAAAATACAGCAGGAAGTTTAAGATAATAAATAAAACCCATGCAATTAATTTGCATGCTGCTTATCAAGTTGCCTGTTCACTAAGGGTTTATTTTTAAGCAAAAACTACAAATATCCTATTTCTTTTTAAATAATGTTTCTTTGAAATGTTCATACATTTGTACAATGTATGTCATTATATTTATCTATCACTACCCTCTCACCTCTTATGGTCCCCTGTCTGGTCTCCATAACCAAGCCACTGTCCACATGGAAAAATGAAAACATCCTTCCAGATTGACTCATTTTTGTAATGTAGATGGGATGTTTATGTGCAGTCTCCTTGTTATCTTAGGATTTCCCATTCTGCGACCTCCTTATGACCTACACTTTTTTAATTGCACAGAGAGTAGCCTATTGGTAGTGGTGCATGCTTTTAATCTCAGCACTAGAGAGGCAGAGGTAGGTGGATCTCTATGATTTTGAGGCCAGCCTGGTCTATAGATTGATTTCCAGAACAGCCAAGGCTCTGCAGAGAAACCCTTTCTCAAAAAACAAAACAAACATTCCACAGAGTCTTTCAAGGGGACATACTATATGCTTTCCAGGATTGCATTTATAAAATAAACATGTTAATGTCTTAGTAAGCAAAATAGATTTTGCCGGACCATTCAGAGTTTTCCGGATTCTACTATTGTTTTCTTCCTTTGCTAGAAAAGAGTGAGGCTTTCCTTCACTTGGTTATGTGCACACCAGCAGTGTCAACTATTAGGAACTGAACTGTGTCCACTTAAAATATGCTGGACATGACTTCATTTGGAGATGGACCTTGAGAGGTATTAACATTGGTGGGCTTTAATCCAACTGGACCGTTACATCTTGTAAAGTCCATATGAGAAAGGATTACAAGGATATCCAGACTCTAAAATTGCAAGAAAATACATTTAACCCACTCAGCTGTGTTTTACATCGTGGCTCTAGCAAACAGACAGATCGAGCCACAAGTATCTCCTTATTGTTGTTTTGATCCAAGGTCTCTTGTAGCCAGATTTGTTTCCAATGCTCTATGTAGCTGAGGATGACCATGAACGCCTGATCCTTCTCTGCCTCCCAGATGTGTCACCACTTCTAGCTTTCAATCATCTTATTTAGAAGCAGAAAAAAGGCAGCTTCCCTTGCCTCTGTGAGAACAGCCAGCATTATCTAACTGTATGACATGGCTCTAACAGTATGCAATGTGGCCAACCTCTGGAACCTACTTCTCCCCTCACACTTTTCCTTGGCATTGATTACTCAAGGTTTATCAGCAAGGACATGGTACTAAGTTGACATCTCACTCACAATACTGGCATGCAACCTTTGGCAGTTGTCCCAGAGGTGAGCCATACACGTTAGCCTATCATCAAGGGGCTCAAGAAAGGTGCAAAAGACTTGGGTGGCCTCTGTCTTTCTCAAGACCAGTTCTGTTCCAGAGGACTTGTTGACTACATAAAATACACAGTGAAGGCTCAAGCTTTTCATTATCATATCATTCACTTCAATCAACTATTATTCTATAGAATGTAGAAAATGAAATTAAAGCTGTTATTGGGATATCCAAATAAATAAGTGATCCATCAGAAAGCCTCCATTTGTGACTCTTAACCTGAATGATTCCAGAATGAAAGAATACAAAGAATGTATGTTTGATGTTCCCTGCTTACCCATGTATAAAGGTTGTCATATCTGCAGGGTGGTTTATTGTGTGATTTGGACCCCAAGAGGGCTTTTGGAGTTTCAAGGGATAAACAGTACACTTGCTGCTGTCAAGGAATTTGCTTTTCACTGCATGCTTCCCACTGCATACTTCCTACAGCATGCTTCCCAATGCATGCTTCCCACTGCATACTTCCCACAGCATGCTTCCCAATGCATGATTCCCACTGCATACTTCCTATAGCATGCTTTCCACCAAATGCTTCCCACTACATGCTCCAGGAGAGGAAAAGCAGTTGAAAGTGACAGATTGAAAGACAAACTTCGAGTCTGTTCCACAAACAACACAGTTGTATTTGAGATGCCAATACATAGTCAAAGCTCTATAAAATATTGATTTTTATCAGTAAAACTAGATTTCTTCAAGACTTCTGATGGGAACAGCAACTAAGAAAACAAATGGGCAGGAACTTCCCCTAATGATCAGAAAACAATACCATTTTTCCACTACACAATGTATTTCTTCACACCTTGAATGTGTTTAAACACTAGTCTACATGTACCTCTCCTTCACTCAAAGTATTCCAGCTCTCTCTTTGCCTGGATTCTGGGGAATCTCATGGGATATGGATTGTAGCATGTTCAAAGTTGAATTTATTATATTAGAATCTTCTCTGCTTCTCACCTCGCATCCTCTCTGCTAGGGGGAGAAGGGCTGTGTGGTGATATTTTAATTGTGTTGAATGTGATTTTATTTGTATGTTAATAACTAAAGTTTGCCTGGAGATCAGAGGTCATAGTGAGCCAGGAACAGAAGTCAGGCAGTGGTAGCCTATGCCCTTAATCTGATCACATAGCAGGCAGAGTCTCTGTGTGGTCAAGGACACAGCCAAGCGTGGTGACGTGAGCCTTTAATCCCAGTACCAAACATAGAGACCTGGAGGTCTGTATAGACATGCAGTGATGAGGATGTCATGTGGCTGGGCTTAGAGCCAATGAGAAGGCAGAACAGGAAAGCAATAAAAGCGCAGGTTAGGCAGGAAGAAGTTCTCTCGTGTGGGAAACTACGGTTTGGTGGTAAGCTAAAGGGTAGTCAGTGGCTCTTTGTTAATTCTCTGATCTCTTTGGCTATTACCCCTGTATTTGGCTCTGTGTTTCTTATTTACTAAGACTGTTTAGAATTTCATCTACAGGGCTGTACTCAGTTACCACAGCAAGAGGAATCACCATAACATTCCCTATGTCCACCACTGAGCACACTGAAACATTGCTTGTTTTCTCACCTCATTGAGACGTACCTTGCTTTCTCACCTCTTCATGAACATTCACATTCCCAACCCATCGACACTGATCTGTTTGGCTGTCTGTCCAAACAGAGTCTTCCTCATTTCTCTGTCCTCTTTCTTGTCAATCCCAGATCCCAAAGTCCTAGAATGCTTTGGTGGATTCCTAAAATCTTCTCATTTGTTTTCACTTCAGATTTTTTTTCACATGAATGGACTTCCAAGTATTTTCAATTCATGTCAGAATGGAAGACAGTTCAGTCATGATCTTCATTAACATGGCTTTGCTGATCAGCAATAAGGTGAAGACACCAGCTCATCCTCTCACCCCAAAAGCTACAAGAGTGGGAAGTGTTCTTCACAGGGTCCTCATGTGTTTTCCAAAGGAAACCTCAACAATGCTAGCTTCATCAGTAAAATAACATATTTTTAAACTAGCCAAGTTTCTGACTTGGACGAAGGTGCACACATCTTCCTGCTGTAGGACGGTTATTACTGTTGCTTCTCAGACTGTCAATGAGTGAGAAGAAGTGAAGCAATGAAACCACTTCTCAGAAAGAGATGATGAGGCAACAGACATTTTTACACCAGCTTAACTACTTTGCATCAAATTCTAGTGTTACTTTCTCATGTTATCTCACTCTACAGGGTCTGGATTCCCCCCACCCAGACATCCCTGTCTTGATTTCTTCAGCTTATAACTATCAAAATCAGACTCATTCATACATCTGGATACGACTTGTGGGAAATGTGTACTCCTACGTTTATGCTTTTCTGGAAAGATCAAAGAGCTCCAACAAAGAGCCCCATTAACTTCCTAATCCCTGCCCCCATGTCTCATGATATTAACATTTAAATAAAATTAGGAAGTTTATCCCTACATAGAGCTACAGATCAACACTGGCTTAATGTGATGGATGAAACATGTAGACAGATTGTGGTCAACACTGATCACCATCCCCTATGTCTTTGCTCTGTGGCCACTGTCCTTATAATTCTCTCAGAAGGAAAGTCTTCAGGTTTAGTCTAGAAATGATTTCCAACAAACAGTTCCTTAACTGCAAGGTACCAAAAGGATGTCATCTTTACCTAAAAGAGGTCTCTGCAAATTCAAGCAGATTTGGTAATTATGGTTTTAAAATAAAGATGATCCCCCACTTACAATGGCTATTTCTTTTCTTTTTATTTATTATGATGAAAAGCAACATAAATGGAAACAGAACCATACTTCAAAGTTGAAATTTGATATTTCCCCAAGCAAATCAGTACAAACCAAAGGTCATATTGATTTTGTGTAAATTATAAGAACCTCTCTCTCCTTTGCTGGACACTGGCAGCTAGCCTTTGATCCAGACGGTCATGTGATCACAAAATTAAACACATGTACAGTTAGCTTTGCTTCTAAGGTAAGGTATAGGTTGAGCTACTTACGTTCAGTGCATTTTTGAGGTCCAGTGTATTCAAGTCATTATGGGATTATCAGGGCTGTTATACTTTGAATGAGAAATGTCCCTGGAGGGCTCATGTATTTGAACACTTGTTTTGTAGCAAGTGGTACTCTTTTAAAAGACTGTGGAAGCTTTGGGACAAGAGATCTGTCATAAATAAGCCATTAGAAGGAGGACTCTGCTTCTGGTCTGCTACCTCCCCCATGACCAGGCACCTAGGACTCCCACTTCCAACTAAGCCTCCTATTGGAAGGCCTGCCCTGCCTTTCCCATTGCGATGGACCATACCCGTCAATCCATGAGCCAATATAAACTTCTCCCTGAAGATGCTTCTAGAGTGTCATGGAGTCTAGAAAATCACCTAACACAAGGATGTAACTACATTTTAGGATGAGGCATAGAGACCTGCAATCTACCAAACACTTGCACTTTGTGCATGGAGAAAAATGGGTATATTTCTAATAAGTATTTCATGCTTTTAACAAAAAATGCCTTATAAAACATTCACATGCTAGTGTTTCTGTACATTATTCACAGATTAAACTCGATGTTGACTCTACAGATGGTGTAATTTTCTTCTCTGTTGCAGCAACCATGTTTTGTTGTTATTGTTGTTGTTGTTGCTGCTGCTGCTGCGGCTGCTGCTGCTGTGGCTGCTGCTGCTGTTTTTCAATTATGATTAGCTTGGGGTTGGAAACCAAAAGTCAGGGTTGAGTGAGAGATGATGGATTGTGAGCAAAGCGCATTGCTGAGGTCAGGACAAATTGTCAAATACTCTGTGTGAAGAAGGAAATAGACAATAATTTTAACTTAATTTTATTAATTTGAATTTTAAAGACATTTACTCTTGTTTTATGTAAACAAGTATCTTGCCTATATTACGTAAGGGTGCTTGCATGCCCATGGATGCCACATGGAGGCATCAGATTCTATGGAACTGTGGTTAAAAATAGTTGTGAGCCACAATGTGGGTGCCGGGAACAGAACCTAGGTCCTCTGCAAGAGCAGCAAGTTTTTTAAACCATCGAGTGATCATTCCGGGACCTAGATTTAATTATAGGACTGATTAACTTCATTTTTGATTAACCAAGATATGATTTATATAATCATATAAATATAAATCACATAATACATTTTTCATTATATTGTTGCTTTCTCTGCTCCCTCTTTACTTTCTCTGCCTCCTCCATGCTTCTGGGCCTCCTTTTCTCACTCTGCATTTCTTCTCTTTCATGCTTTCCCCTTTCCTACTCCTCTCCTCTCTTCTGTACGTATTCTTGTTTATGCTCCCATTCTTAGTTGCTAGCCTTATAATTTATTAGGGCATTAATTGTACAAGTGGGCTGATTCCGTTGATACTACCATGAATGTGTACTACATGATTACTGATTGTGTCTATCTACTCTCTGATATTTGCAGAGTGTCAAATTTCACATTAAGGACTTTAGTACACTTAATTAATTATTATACAAAGTGAGAGGTGAAGCAAGGGTAGAATATGTCCCTTCAGTATGTGAATTGATAGCTTTCACTGCTCTATTTACTGAAACTGTCCTTCTGTCCTTCCTTGCTAGGAGGCCTTGCTGGTGGGAGGTTGTAGTCTACCATGGCTTGGCAGCTCTCTCTGAGCTTGGCAACATGGACATGCCCTGCACACACACACACACACACACACACACACACACACACACACACACACTGCAGAAGGTGCCCTGTTCTCTACCTGACCTTATTTGGAGAATGTCTCTAGGCACAGATGCCTGACTTATCTCTAGTGTGACCCTGGACACAGTTCTGTGCAGAAGCTTTCCCCCTGCTGCCCATTGTGCTACAAGCATTTTGATAGGACTGTGCTTCCACATATGATAACGAAAACTTGTTCTAGGAGTTTTATGATAGGAGAGTGTTGTTTAACGCAAGTTAGGTGATGCCTCAGCCACTGTCCCCATTCTTTATATCTTCCCTCACTCTGGAATAAAGTTGATCTGATTCACTGAGGTCATCTCCTGGAGAGCTATCTCTGTCATGCTCACAGGCCATACAAAGCTCTCTGCCATCGCTTCTGCCCCTTATCCTGGTGTACTGGTGGCCAATAGGCCACAAGGAAAAAGAAAACCCCCACACTTCCTCCAACAAGTATTTTTGGTGCCTGTGTTGAAAGTCAGCTGGTTGAAGATATAGGAATGTATTTCTGGGTCCTCTGTCACATTGATCTATAAGTGCTTTATTGTCAGGTTGAAGTTCCATGATGTCTTCAAATTCGGCACTATGATGCCTCCAGTTTGGCCTTTTTTTGTTCAGGATTTGGATTGCTTTATCTTTTCAGACTTTCTCCTCTTCTCTCCTCTTCCCTCCCCTCATCTCCTCTCCTCTCCTCTTCCCTCCCCTCTCCTCTCCTCTTCCCTCCCCTCATCTCCTCTCCTCTTCCCTCCCCTCCTCTCCTCTCCCCTCCCCTCCCCTCCCCTCTTCTCCTCTCCCCTCCTCTCCTCTCCTCTCCTCTCTTCTCTGAAGAATTCCATTGGCATTCTAATGGGCATTGCATTGTGCTCAGATCATTTTTGAGCAGTAATGGCACTTTGACATTGTTCATTCTCCAAGTCTATGAATATGAGAGGTCTTGTCAAGTTTTAGTCTATTTCTCAGTTTCTTTTGTGTTTTTGAACTTTCATTGCAAATTTTTCTCCCCCACCCCATTTCTTCTTTTGTTTACTGTATCTCTATATACTTTAGGTACCTTTGGATAATTTGTATGGAAAATTGATCTCCTGGATTTTTTTCTTGTACAGCATAAAATTTTGTATTCTGTAAGAGTTAGAGCTAGTAAGTACTTCTCCTCCAGCCAGGAAGCCTATATTAACAAAAGGAAGTGTATTTAGAAAAGATGAGGTTAGTGGTGATTACTTCTTCAAATGGTTCTTCTTCAGAGTGATTCAGCCAGGAAATTTTGGAGGTTAAAAGTCCATGAATCAGCCAAAGCTTACATTTTAAGCCACTACATCTGTCTCAACAGTGTAGACACAGCTAACGAAAACACAGATCAGAATTACATGTCTTGTAACATCAAAAAAATGTTTTAAAATGAATATTAAAATCCTCTTCTTCAGCTTGTATCTAATTCTACAATTAGAACAGTTGATGTTCAAAATATAATTCTAATTATTAATAGAATCCAGAATCAAGAACTGTTAACTGCACAAAGACATCCAAGTAAGCTAACTTGTATCTTTATTCTTGTATCATTATTTGTATCAAATCTGCAATGCTCTGCATACTCCCTTGGATTTTGTTATGTTTGTGTTAAAATATTTAGCTGAAATTTTAATATTTTATTTTGTATGTAAACAAAAGTGGTGCTTTAAAAAAACTCAAACTTAAGTGTAGAATTGGTCTGGAATATTCAAAACCTCAAAGCTATAGCTGGACAATTGAAACTTCATTTCACAGAGATGGGTAAGACTACAATGAATATATTTCAATTTCCCAAACCTTAGGAAGAGGATCTGGCCCAGCACACCAATCCTTCTTTCTAAAATAAGAAATAGCTTTGTAACAGAGTCTGTATTCTCAGGCATGGACAGTCTTAAGATCAGGGATTTTTAGCAAGATGAAAGCCTTAGAGCTTAGAGTTCTGACCATTTTGAACAACTCAGAAGATGGATGAATAATGAGAAAAATTATCAGGTGAAAGAATGTAGATGGTCTTCTGTTACTTTGAATTTACTGACAGTCACTGATTTTAAATTACACATAGAGTTCCAGCTGCTTTTCTCCCTTTAAACACACACAATTATTTAGCATAAAATACTTAGATGACTGTTTCATGATTTATTCTGTTGCTGTACACCAGTTATCTCACTAAGGTCTTTTGAAATTTGAGATATGACTTGCATGTGTCCAGAGCTTGTTCATTTTCTACACATCATGTCCATCACTGAGAAAATATTTCAAAACTGTCAACATGGCACCCATGTACATCATTCCTCTACAATGTCCTGTATCCTGTTTGTTCCAGAAACTCCCAACCAGAATTCCTGGGAAATGAAATAAAAGATAGCAATATGGAATGAGGGCATCTACTTTAACATGTTATTGATTTATGATAGGCTTACAGAATCTCTCACAGAAATCTTAAGAAAACAGATCTTTAGAGCTCTTTTATTGAAGACAGACTAATTAAAGCTGAGAAAGAATGTGCCGGTTTTCTGAGGTTACAACATGTCCTCTTCATCTAAGATGAAGCTGGAATTTAGGTCCCTCTGACACTAAAACCATTCAAAGACCAGGATAGGCTAAGCTGTGCTTCACTAACAACTGTGTCTCCAGAACTGAACAGACAGACAAGCTACACAGGCCACATTCATCCAGCACCCATAGCCAAACCAACAAATGAAGTCACCATGGCTCACAGCAACAAGCATTTGTACCTCAGTCACATAGCCAAGGGTCCTTCAAACGTTGGCTCCGTTCTGTGCCACATTATTTTCTGCTTGGAATCCAGAACGGCAGAGTACTCTCTTTTCTAAGCAAGAATTATTCTTTTGCCTAATGAAAAGACAGACAGCAAATGGCAGGGAGCCAAGGCCTACAGTTTCTTCTTGGAAGTGATGGGACTCACACTTGCTCCATGTTGTTGGCAAAACTCAGAGTGTCCAGAGCTAGATGCCAGGCCATAGGGAAGTGACACCTTCCATTCACATAGTCTATGAATCCCATGTGCTTCCTTGCAATGTCTCATGGCTTTTCCCTTCTGCATATTTCTTTGCTTCCACTGCTCACAATCTATTTTGAACACTCTCTACTCATCGAGGACCTGACAGAAACAGTAATTGGTGAGAAGGGTCACAAGAGTCTTTGAAGGATGTGTGATGTTGAGTGCCAATGGCAACCTTGCCTAGCAACCCACAGGTGAGATCTTCAATTCAAGTACAAGTGCAGTTTCCTAAAATACACCTGTAGATAGGGTCAGACAGAAGGAGCTCTGTCGAGACGCTGTGACATCGGTGAAGATGTGAGTGATTTTCAAGTTGCACAATTACTATTCATGTGACTGATGTTATTTTAAACCTCAACTCAGTAAGCTCTAAGAACCTGATCAGCACTAAAAGACTTTAAAATTTTAACACTCCATCAGTCAAGAGAGCCTCTTCACTGTGTTGCTACTTAACATTTCATTCTGTTAGAAATAATCTCTGATAGGAAATATCTGAGCGAAGAGTATCAATTCACGTTTCTGCAAACAGAAAAGCCACACAACCCCAATCTTTGAGCTACTGATGCCCATATTCTGAGAATGACCAGGTCAGCTCACTTCAGGTATCCAAAGCTCAGTGTATAAGACTCTAGGAATTAAACCATCAGTCTTGGCCCTTAAATGGCCCAACAGTAGAGAAATGAGTGCTGCTGAATATCATCAGTAACAGGCTTGGATCATTAAGTATACATAACAAAGGAGCATTCTACTACACATGGCATTGAACCTCCTTCTTGTTTAATAAGTGCTCTTTATCTCCTTACCGGCTAAATCTCTAGAAGCAGGCACAGTGTCTCATAGGAAATTGTTCATCCACACTTCATCTTTAAATCATACAATTAGTTTTCAATGTTTTCTCTGAAATATGCATGCTGCACTCAGAAAAATTGCAAATGTTATTTGCTTTATCTTGTCCTAAAAATGTGGGTATACATTTTAATAATTTCTTTGCTTTGTAGCTCTCAAAGTACTTTTTCACCCCCTCCCCAGTCACAATTGTCCACACAAAATACTAACACTTGAAATAACTACTACTCTAGCATAAAATGAGATGCAGTGGCATATTAATTTGTGACTACTACTCATTACTAATTTTTAACACTATACTGATGTCTCTGGGTGTCTGTGTTTGTTCTCATGTGAATCGCTGTCCTTTTCCTGTTCACCTCTGGAATGTCCACAGCTTTCCTACGAGTGTATAACCACTATTTGGACAAATGATAGAAACCTTTGACATAGTGCACACTTTACCCTGTGCATTAGTTTATCATTTCTATAACAAAACACCTTAATCAAGCTACTTATAAAAATGGGAAAGTTAACTGAGGCTCATATTTCTGGTAGTTCAAGGTTCATGGTCTTGGCTTCCTACTACTAGAATCTAACAGTACCACACAACAAGAGACAGGGCCACACATCCCATGCCTATCTGTCTGGTCTCTCTCCATCTTGTTATAATCCACTGGGACTCAATTGTGAAGTACTACCCGGTGAATCCATATAATCTATATAACTATATAGATCACTACTTAAAAGCCCTACCTCTAAATACCACTATTGGATTAAATTTCAAAAGTTAATAACTCACATTGAAAATAAGTTAAATATCATAAAAGCCTGGAGATACTGATAGCACTTTCAAGCCACTGCACTCAACCTATGATTTATGTTTTCTAAATCTTAAAAAGCAAATCTGTCAATATCTTAGTATATAGCCCCTGCAATCATTGGTATGAAAGTTTTCAAAGGCTTCTAGACTGTTCAGTCAAATTGAGAGGAGCCCCAGGCTCTGGTAGTGACTGATGAATATCTTAAAGGCAGAGTGATCATAAACTACAATTTCTACTGTAGAAGAAACTCTTGTGGCCTGAGGAGGGATTTGTGACGTCTACTGGGATAATAACTTGATTTCACTTTTCACGTGACAATTTAATGGTGGCAAACTGATTGCTAACTTAGTTTGTCCTCTGGGCTTCCCTATGGTTTGGGTGTTATGTACAAATTCATTATAATTGTGTGCCCATATAAATACATATAAACACAACTTCTATTAACGTATAGTGGCACATGAAATTATTTTTAAGGGATTTATTTTATTTTTATTTTATGTGTACAACTGCTTGCCTGGATGAATCCTATGTATACCACATGAATACAGCGCTTAAGGAGTTCAGAAGGGAACATCGGATGCCCTGGAACTGGAGTTATAGATGCTTGTGAGCCACCATGTAGGTGCTGGGAACTGAACCTGAGCCTTCTGCAAGAACAGCAAATGTTCTTAACACCAAGCCATCTTTCCAGCCCCATAAATGATTTTAAGGGACTGCTCTAGATATTCTTGATGACATGATCATTAAGCCTATGCATCTCATATCAATGTAGAAAAATTAAAAAGTAAAAAAATTTCCATGTCACAGACATATTACAGAAATGACTACAAACTTGTTTAAGTCTTTGTTTACAGAAAAGGCTCTTTTAATGATATCCTGTGGTTTTTTTTCTTACTAATGCATGTTGAATGTGTTGGCCAATGTCAAAACCTCCCCTTAAATATTTGCTGAGTCCAGTTGACTATGAGCATCCTACTTACATATTATATTATATGTTCTCATAGTGCACGCATGGATAAATCTAGCCAGCCTCCATAAAATTCTGTTACATACCTATACTCCTTGGTTTCCTGCTGTGTATCATGCTGCAATAAACAGGCTGGCAGACACATTATTTG
This sequence comes from Peromyscus melanophrys, assembly GCA_902168415.1. Taxonomy (NCBI): domain Eukaryota; kingdom Metazoa; phylum Chordata; class Mammalia; order Rodentia; family Cricetidae; genus Peromyscus; species Peromyscus melanophrys. Next base: position 26,034 of record CABHPR010152923.1, read on the forward strand.
TCACTTGTTTCAATGTCTTTAGTAACCTGAGTGCTGTCATTCAGGGTTCTAAAGGGTTCTACACATTTTATTATTCATTTTGCTTCTTGACCTTCCTGGACTACTCCAACTATTTCTTCCACATTACAAGGAGGTCAGAAAATATAATGACTCTAACATAGATTCATTATCAATTTAAATTCTACATTTGTTAAAGTAACTTCAGAGAATTAATAGTCTATATCCTGAAGTCAGAATTCTTTGATTTTGAAGAAACTTTTTTATTTTTTAAATATTTATTTGTATTTAAATGGATCTGTATGTGTGTCTAATGTGAGGGTATTTCACATGTGTGTGTAGATGCCCAAAGTGGTTAGAATAGGACAGTGGAGCTCCTGGAACTGGAGTTACAGGCATTGTGAGATGCTGATATGGGCTCTGGGAACCAACTCAGGTCCTCTGCAAAAGTAGCAAGTGTTCTTTATTATTATTATTATTATTATTATTATTATTATTATTATTATTAAGAAATTTTTTTATTCATTTTATATACCAACCACAGATCCCTCTCTCATCCCTCCTCCTGCTCCCTCCCAGTCTTCCCTCCCAGCCCATCCCCCATCCCCTCCCTCAAAAGGTAAGGCCTCCCATGGGGAGTCACCAAAGCCTGGTACATTCAATTGAGGTAGGTCCAAGACCCTCACCCTGCATCAAGGCTATGCAAGGTGTCCCACCATAGGTAATGGGCTCCAAAAAGCCAGTTCATGCACCAGAGATAGATCCTATTTCCACTACCAGGGGCCCCTTAAACAGACCAAGCTACACAACTATCTTGCTTATGCAGAGGGCCTAGTCCAGTCCCATGCAGGCTCCACAGCTGTTGGTCTAAAGTTTATGAGTTCTGAGGTGGGGGTCGGGTAATAGACGGTAAGGGATGGGGGAGGAGAACATAAGGGAACAGGATGGTTGAGCTGGAACAGGGACAGAGTGGGAGAGCAATGAAAGAGATATCTTGTTAGAGGGAGACATCATGGGGATAGGGAGAAACGAGGTGCTAGGGAAGTTCCCATGAATCTACAAGGATGACCCCAGCTTAGACTATACTAGCAATAGTGGAGAGGGTTCCTGAGCTGGCCTACCCTGGTAATCAGATTGGTAAGTACCCTAACTGTCATCATAGAGCCTTCATCTGATGGAAACAAATGCAGAGATCCACAGTCAAGCACCAAGCTGAGTTCCAGAAGTCCAGTCAAAGAGAGGGAAGAGGGATTCTGTGAGCAAGGGGCATCACATTCATGATGGGGAAGCTTACAGATCCAACCAAAGCAAGCAGCAAGTGTTCTTAACTACTGACCCATCTCTCCAGCCACTGGAGAACCTTTTTAAAATCTTTTGACATTTCAATAAAGAAAAATAATTGTGCAGGACACCAACTAAAGAAACAAATATATGTAGCTTTAACTCTACATATAGTCATGAAAGCAAATATTTATAACTCCTGCATTTAAACATTTTACAAATTTTCAGACATATTTTCAACATTGTTAAGATGTACACATAATAGATCTCAATATTAGGCAAACAAGTATTAAATATCACCTTTGATGTCTTATAAATATAGGTACTGATGTGCAGAGAATTTATATGTCTTACTAAAGTCAAACTTGACTGAATCAGTGGTTCATCCATGCAATTAATTCATCAGGTATTTATTAGGGTTACAGTATACACCAAATTTTATTTTCAACATTGAAGGAAGAGACAGAGGTAAATGAATAAAGATGTGGCTATTCTGTAATATGTACTTAATATGTATTTTTTAACATATAATGCTTAGGTATATGTCTCCTGTACTGATTCTAGATATTATGTAGTGTTTGAGGAAATTGGATTAGAACAAAATTAAAACAACTGAATAATTGGCAGGCTGTAAATTCATGTAGAGTGATCAGAAGAGCCTTCATGAGAGACCCAAACTTTGTAAAAGCTTGGAAGAAGGAGCTGTAGAAAATGTACAGAGATCCAAAGGCTCCTTGAAGAGGTTCAGGCAGTAGGGAACCCTGTGCACTTACATTTGATTGAGGTGTTCCACTTTCTTATGAGACAACAAAGAGTCAGCATGGATAGAGGAAAGTATATTGTTATAAAAGTAATTTCAGATAAGGAGGGAAATGGGAGCTGAACACAGACAGGATGCTGCCTGAAGCCAGACTATGTAGAACTTGCTGAATCTTTAAAATAAATTGTATTTCTTTATTATCAATGAGTATATACTCAACTTGAACTCATAAAGGAGAGTATTTCAGTTCATATATGTTGACATGCCCATGTTTAGCTGAGCCCACAGATTCAAATGCCATTATCAGTGTTACCTTTATCACTGTCTTTCTCCCAGTGTGACAAATCCTCTGCTTTTACTACTCCTGTTGCCCTGGAATGCTTCTCCACAGCAAAGATCAGGCTTGCCTATCAGTTTAACAACTCCGGTGAAAGGAAGCTTATCCTGGTTGACACTGTATCAACACAATTTAGAAACTTCCATTAGCTCTGCTCTATCACTTCTGGTCCTGAGCGCTGTTGCCATCAGTAAATACAGTACTGAGGACTGGGAGATAGGTAACTCTGAAAATCTGACAAACTGAGTTTGAGCTCCAGAACCAGCATAAAACCTGTATATGATGGTGCATATCTGTAATCACAACACTCCTATGACAAGATGGGAGGCAGACAGGAAAAATGTCTGGAAGCTCAAGGGGCAGCCAGAATGAAATCCACAGCATAGCAGGTTAAGGAACAAGAGAAACTGTGTCTCAATAAGATACAAGGAGAGAATTAAACTCCCAAAAGGTGTCCACTAACATGCTGTGGCACACATGTGTTATGGCATGCATGCACCTAATCTTCTCTCTCTTCTTCCCCCCCCTCTCTTCCTCCTCTTTCTCTCATACACACCTACTACATAAACAAATAATAAACTTTTAAAATAAAACAAAATATGACACAGTACTGAAATTTGAGATCTTGACCCTTGCATGTGAGGTAAAAGGTAGACATTAATCGTTTCCCAGATCCACATTGATAAGAAGAAAAACTGTGTAAAGGGGAGCACTGAGCAGCCCAAATGCATAACTACCCCTTTCTTCAATTTCCAGTAAATATAATGAAGTCACATAAATATTCCGACTCAGAATTCTGTCCTCTTTCCTCAGAAAATATGTTGTAATGGAGAATGCAAACATTATCTTCAGCCTTCACGAGAACTGTAGCTGTTGATCTGTCTAATTGGTCTGATGCCTTCCTCGTGCTCACCATGACACAGCCCCACAGTCTCCTATCTATGTTCCTCATGAAATCATTTTCCACTGGTGAGTGTGTCCCTTTCTTACAGAAGAGTTCTTACTTTGGAGACTATTAGTATCAATAGCACTCTTCCCCTTCCTGAAATATCAGACAAGTACTCGAAGCTACACACTCAACATCTGCAGAAAAACCTACAGCACAGTATGGAATTCTTAGCAGTAGGCAGCAGAATTCCTAAACAACACAATACTGGAAACTTGCATACTATTATGGACACTGCATATAAAAATGAGCCTATTGAAGTCTCCTTCCACCTTCTATCATCTGTTAATGGGCTATGAAAGAACTGTTATATGATAATATGCAAAGTATAGACAGACAGACCTGGAATCCTGCAGTAGCTGTGTTTCAAGACCTGCCTGTGTAATGTTACAGGAACTATTAGAGGACACAGTGTTCTTACTACAAGAACATTGCAATGCCCACAACAGTGACTGCAGAATGAGAGGTGCTAACTGGATCCAACCCTAGGAATGGTTATAGTTGACTTTAAAAAATGCAAAGTTGAAAATACAGTGAAATTTCCCTGAGACAATAGGGGCTTGTGGAAAACAGTTTCTACACTTTAGGTACTCACAGTCCTTCCTTGTTCCATTTTATCCTTATAGGTTTGAAATAAATGGTGGAATCTGGGCAAACCTAAGCAAATAATTGAAGTGTGGACTGCAAAACAAGAACAAGTAGCTAGTTTTGTTGTTTGTTTGTTTGTTTGTTTTTGCCAAATCTGAAAAGCTGAGTTGTACATCTCAAAGATTCAATCCTTCACCCTTGACCTATTTTGACTCACATGGTATATTTGTGCTACATCCCTTAAGAACAAGATGCTTGCTGGGCGGTGGTGGCACACGCCCTTAATCCCAGCACTCAGGAGGCAGAGCCAGGTGGATCTCTGTGAGTTCGAGGCCAGCCTGGGCTACCAAGTGAGCTCCAGGAAAGGCGCAAAGCTACACAGAGAAACCCTGTCTCGAAAAACCAAAAAAAAAAAAAGAACAAGATGCTTGTATTATGCTATGCTGAGGTCAAGTTCATTAAAAATAGGCATGTTGGGATATTGTTCCATCATTGCAACTTAGAGGACACATAAATAGATGAAATTATTGGAAGTTTGATTTAAGAGCTGTTAAAAACATGAAAACTGAGTTTTACTTAATATGCCCATTCCCAGTGAATGCTTCTCAATGAAATGCCCCTTTAATATTAAAAACCAAAAGCCAACTCTCAGTCCATTGCTTACTCTTTGAAATGCTATTAGCAATGAATAGTAATTAGTTGATTTATATTTATCACATTTCAAAGCCTGATAATTCATTTCCCAACTTAATTTTAATCATTTGTACTGTTTTATCTTTAAGTCAGTTTTAAAAAAACATAAAAATTGAGGTGTATAAAAAAGTGAATTTTTATAGTTTTCCCTTGACTGGAAGGAAAAAAAAACAGTTTTGTAAATCTCAGTGGGGGTCTTTAGAATGGGAACTTTATAGCGTACATGTTTCCTGCACTGATCCCCATAAATATAAGTATTTCAAATTGGGTTCATGTTTTAGAACATGAGCTGGATTTCTTCTGACTGTCTTTAGCATTTACTTTATTGTAAAAGCCTTTTTTTTTGTATCTCACAGTAAGGACTGGGTCAAAAAGTGGTCTGCAGGCTAATTAAATTTTAAGCATCACACAACAGCACGAATTACACTCAAAAATATCCATTCATAGTACTAAGTCATAGTCCTAGCTTGGTTCCTATTTTGAAATGTATAGTCTTCTTGTCAGATGGGTAAAGCAAAAAGGTTGATCCTCTGTGTTGAATGTCCTTATAAACCCTGTTGGGCAGACACCCCTGATTCCTAGGATCATAACATTATTTATCTGTGAATGCAATAAATCCCCAGTGAACCCTCATACTTTTTGGAAACACAATATTCTCTCTTGTTCTTTTCTGCAGACTAAAGTCAAACTGAATAACAATACAACAGATGTTTTTTCTGCCTTGAATCTTAAGCACTTATTATTCTTTAATTTGTTTTCAAAGTCTTAGGAAATTATGATTCCAAAGAAGGTCATACCTCAGCTCATATTACTTAAAATTTGTGGGACATTACCTCCTCTTTAGAAATCTTAAGCATCCCTTGAAGATAAGTTGTGATGCAATCTAGATAGCATACCTAGGAACCTGAAGACCACATCAGAGGTCACGTAAGCAGACAGCAAGCCATTCCATCCCAGGAGAGCATGTTAGAGAAAGAATAATGACTGTGTTTTGCAATTTATAAATTACTAAAATACCATGGAATTCTTCAGTTCATGTTGGCAGTGCTCTGATCATTCTAAACCATGAGCCAGTTCATGAAGCGCTGAGCAAAGAGCTCATCACAATGTCTGCGTGAGGACTAGGTAATTAAATTTCAATATATCATTCATTAAACAAGTGTTCACTGTTCATATGTCATGTCATGTAAGACACGGGAGTACAAGCTGGAGACTAAAGAAAAGGAAGAAACATTATGGACACAGTTCTGGTTCATTTAATTCACTCCACCCACACAAAACTGTGGGGACCCACAAGATGGCTCAATGGGTATAAGTATTTATTGCCAAACTATGGTGACCTGAGTTTGATGGCTGGAACCTGCATAGGCATAAAAGGAGAGAATCAAGTCCCAACATTGTACTATGATCTCCACACCTATGCTGTGGTACACACACACACACACACACACACACACACACACACACTCATAATTATAGTAATAGTGTAGATTTTGATTTGGAACAAAAAGAATCTACCATGATTTATTTTTAGTTACATCCATATTTCAGTGAACTAAAATGACATATTTGGTTAGAGGAATTCAAAATTTATTTATTTATTTTTCAATCTACAGTGATCATCAAAGAGAGTAACATTTGTCATATACTGGTTGATAAGGAATGTTCTGTGGTTTGACCTAAATCACGTGTTGCTTCTGCTTCCCCCATCTACATGTCTACATACATTTTTTTTTCTCTTCTGCCCACATTAACGTACTACATTCAGATAAATCCAATAATCACTTCAATACTTTTGTTGAGTGGTTGATGGGTCCGTTATTTTATTTCGTTTGTTACTGTTGTTTATAGATCCTCCTGTGTACAGTGTACGCTTATGAACAAGGACGTTACAGTGGGGACAAGAATGACTGACCCTCTCACTAAGAGTTTGCCTGTTCATTGTACTGCAAATGGTGCAAGAATCAAAGGAAGTGACATTTCTGGGGGCTGAAGACATGAATCAATGGTTAAGAGCTCTTATGGCAGACCCAGATTTAGTTCTCAGCACCCACACAGCAAATCACAAGCACCTGTAACTCCATTTCCTGGGGATCTGATGCCCTCTTCTGGACTCTGTGGGCACTGCACTCACATGGCGCGCACACATCCATGCAGGCAAAATATACTCGTGCACATAAAGTAAAATTTTAAAACAATGATACAAAAATTTAAGATTTTTTTTTTTACTTTGAAAGAATAAAATGGAAATGCAACTGTGAGAAGTAGTAAAAATGAAGGTAGGTACTGTGCCATGTAAGATGGAAACTTCCTTTGGAGTTGGCATTTAACCTGACATCTGAGTAATGAGAATGTTCAGACATACAGAGATAAGGAGGTATAATAGAGAGGGATGAGATGGTGTCTTATAGTGATAAATGGAATACATGCATACATAAAATCTATCCTCTATTATAATGCTGCACAATATATATGTGTGTGTATATGTGTATATCATGATGAAATTAGTTTCTTTCATATGATGAGAGAGTCACCTCTATATGCATCCTTGGCTTTCCATAGGTCTGAGGAATGGAGGTATCAGTCAGCCTTTGCTGCAGACCATCTACAGGAATATTGCTGCAGTGGAAGATGAAACAGAGTGAGCCACTGTTTCATCTAAACCAAGTTCTCATTGTATATAAACTGGGCTCCAATGTCCTAGTATTGTGTAATTTCCGTCAGTACTTTAATGTTCTTATCTGTACAGAATAATTTAATAAGACACGAAGAGTTCTCCTATTCTCACCGTCCTTCCTGTATGAAATAATTAAATTTTACCTTTTGTAGCTAGAAGGCTAGGAGCAGGTTATAGCCACAGGAGCAAAGTGCCTATGGGAGGCAAAGTATAAAGTTTCAATTCCTTTCCCTTTTGTGATTAAATCTCATCAGTTCATAACTTGCTACTAGTTTGTGGGGGCTAAAGTTAGCTGATGGCCATGTTTCTCAGTCCATGCCTTCCCCTCCTTTGGGTAATGCATCATAAATGAGATGGACAGCTTGACCGATCATGTACGTACAATGATGGATAATGTGAAAGTCAGGGACTTAGCCTCACCGGCAGATATGCTCCAGCTGGCAGACATGATTTAGTATCAGTCTAAGATTCTTCAGGGGCTTTCACATACATTTCATGCATCTCACTATTCTAAAAGTATTATATGTGGCCAACCTAGACCACAGTTTCCCATTATAGCAACAGGCTGTATGATCTGAAGAGGGCCAGATCCCATCAGATGGGACATGAGCTCCCTTTACTGGCTCATAGTCTTCACTTTTCCTGCCATAGTACTGAAATTAGTAACTTAGTGAGCCATGTTTTGATTTTTAGTTTTCTATTCACACACTCCTATTTACACCTGTCAATCAGACTCATATCCATCTTCCTCTCCCCCAAAATAAAATAACCCAAACTCTTGAAGGTATCCTGTGACCTTACATACCAGGATATCTTGCTGCTTTTCCTGTTGCTGTGTTTAAATAGCCTGGATAAAAACTTAATGTAAATATGGTTTGTTTGGGCTCCACTCTTGAGAGTACACTAGTCTACCATGGTGGTGAAATCCAGGTGGCACCAGCTCCTGGAGTTGCAATCCCAGTCAAAAAGAAGAGAATGACAAAGGGTCATGTATACTCAGCCAGCTTTCTCCTTTCTATGCCATTCTGGTCTCCAGCCCAGAGAAAGGTACTACCTAAAACCAGGGTAATCTTCCCAAGTCAATGAACCTAATCAAAATAATCCTTCACAGGCATGCCCAGAGGCTATGCCAATCTAAATTATCCATGACAAATTGCCTGGAGATTTGTCTCCCAAGCGAGTCCAGATTCTGTCAAGTTGACAGTCAACACTGACTCTCTCGTTGGTCTTCTCGCCATTCCACTTCTCCTTCCTCTACATCTACACCAAACATCTTCTCAGTTCCCCATGCTTTTTCATAAGGTTTGTCTTCATTAACCAGATCACACAGAGAATGCCACCTCCTACCCAGTGAACTCTCAGACTCTTCACAAGATCTGCTTTTAATATACTCCTTTCCTATTGCAAGACAATCTCTAACACACAAGTGAACTTTGATCAAACTGCTTTAGATCCACAAACAATAGCCACTTGATTTTCCACAAATAATATCCACTGTTAGTGGGACATAAAAGGTGGTCTAATGTGAATCCAAATCCAAATCCACTCCATGCTATCATCCTTTGTTCCCACTCTGCCACAAGCCCTAGCATTGCACCAGATTCCAGATTCCAAATGCTGACATAGCCATATTCCAGCTATGTCAGCATTTCCATACCTACAGTTATTCCCTTGGCCTGAATTTTTCTTGTCTTAACCAAACTCAAATTATCATTTCCAATCAAGATATGCATAATTGATTTTGCTCTTTTCTGTGGTGTTACAAGAGCTACAGTTATGACTGCCCTGGCAAAATATATCTAATGGAACAGTAGTGGTACAAATGAAATGAAAGTAATTATCCACATTCTGATTGGACCTAAGTCTTGCTTCACAAGATGAAACCCATATTTGGCACCATTATCAAGGCCAAGAGCCTGTGGCTAGACAGGTCATGGGCCTTAGGGGGAGAATCTAGTCCTATGATCCTGCTAAATGGACTTAGTATTAAACCAACTCTGAATGACTTAACATTATTCCCATAGATGCATGCATCTCTTGGCCCTTATCAGAGAAGTTTCTTCTTGCAGTAGATGCTAATTAACAGGGACCCACAACTGTCAAAGTATAGAAAATAAAAGTTGAATGCTGAGTGTTACATAGGACATCTATATCATTCACCCTCTTCCCAAGGCTCAGGGTTCATTACGGACATGGGAAGGAAAACTTATAAGAGCCAGAGTTAGAGAATGACTGCAAGCAAGCAGCCTTGACATGGCAGAACAGCTCCATATATGGACCCACAATGACTATGACAGCATGCACAAAACCTGAACAAGCTGAAACAAGATGAAAATCCCAGCATGGATTTGGGAGAGGTCCCCCTGTACCTGAGGAACTATTGACAATTAATTGGAACGTCAGCTTTCTTTAGGAATGTGGAACTAATAGGTTGACCACACCCCAGGGGAAGGCCACACATTCAAGTGTCTATGGCTATATATATTGAACTAGATATGTTTTTAAAAAAAAAAACTACCTCTAATTGTATGTGTTGGGAGATGGGGTGGCTCTGGAAGGATTTGGGGGACAGGAGATGAGTATGATCAAACTACATTGTACAAAATTCTGTAAGAACTAATAAAATGAGAAAGAAAAAATTAAAATAAAAATCAGTGTCATGCAAAATATTTAAAGGAATTCTAAAGAGATTCTGAGTTCACTTAAAGTGAAAAATATACTTTCTCTCTACCTGCAATGTTCTCTCAACACATTCATTATAGTGAAGTGAAAAATCATGGAGTTCTTGTCTAACTGATTATCATAGAAAGTTCACCAAAACAAAGTTTAGATGTCCTGAGGTCAGTTCTCCCACTCTAATATGTCTCAAGGAGACTTGATGTCCAGAACCATTAACTTTGATTTTTTGATATGTCTATATAAGGTCTGTTATGGAATAAGTTAACTTTGTATCATGTATACTGACTTCTCCAAATGTCTGTAACACAGCATAATAAGAATACTGGGATTCTACTGCATCTATATGCTGCCATGGCAAAAGCAATCATGGTTCAAGGTCAACCAGGGATACTCATGCTTGATTCAGCAAAGACAAAAGCAAATCTGAGCTTTGTGTTTGAGTGTTTGAATCAGTTTTTCTATTCTCTATATATCAAGAGTGTGAGAGAGGAAAGCTAGGAGTAGAACATATGTCTTCGGTTAATGACATGTCTGAAGAAATCAGACTTTAAGATGTCTAGATCTTTTGTAACTGCCTGTAAGAAATCTTACAAAGCTTTTGTCCAGCGAGTCCTACAGAAACTGCACTGGGCAACACTCTTGGAGGAAGACACCATCTTTGGGGTGTTCTCATAATATGTCACACATATTCACAATGAACATGTTTCAAAAATTAAGGCAAGATGGCCCACTGGGTAAAGATACTTACAACGAAGTTTGATGACCTGAGTTACGTCCCCAGGACCCACACAATAGAATAAGAGAAACAATCAAATAGCATTGGAGAGTAACAAGAGTTGGTGTCTTACCACAGGAGCGTGTGTAAGTGCTTTCCACTTTTAAAGAATATAATGAATAAATATTTGATATCAACCCATCCAAATCAAGTGATGAGAGAATAAACAGAATGCTTCCCTATTCTTAATAGATTACAGCTGTATTAGGCAGGGTTTGTAGCACTCAACAGCACGTAATGGGCATTCTACAAGAACCTGCCTACATGTGGCTCTATCAGCTGTAGACAGGAAGCCATGAGGGAAGGGTTACAGTACATGAACGTGAAGATGGAAACTTCCATACTCAAAAAGATAATAAACAACAATTTCTTTCAAGTTGTTTATACTAAACATGCTATTTTTAAAAAAAAAAAAAAGTCTTGATAATATCTAGGACACACAATTTGGAACTTAAAGTCATCGTAATTTTCAGATCTGTAAAGAAGGAAAATGAACTACCCTCTGAAAGAATCCAGGTCATTTTACTTTTGTGATTTCTACTTTTGTGTGTAGCTCATGGGACCATGAGGAATTTAATTACTTCTGTGGCAGAACAAACTAAATGCATTCGTCATCTTTATCATGCTAATTCCACGTCATCTTTCCCTTAAGGGATTCACAGAAGCAGCTTTGCAATCCGTGGTTGGCCACTATCAGTACTAAAATATATGTCCAGGGGAAGGTGTGAGGGCAAAACTGAAAGACTGACCATGGTGGAGGCCCTGGCCTCAGGCTGAGCAGGATAATTTATCCAGCTCAGTCTCATCACTTCATCACTGAGCCCTGACAACTGTCTCTGCCTCCTCCTTTTTTTTTCCCTTCTTTTATTGTTGTTTGGCTTTGGTTTGGGGGTATTATTTGTTTGTTTTTTGAGACAGGTCTCTCTATGTAGCTCTGGCTTTCCTGGAACTCATTATTCTGACCAAGTAAACCTTAAATTTACAGAGATCCACCTCCTCTACCTCCCTATTACTGAGTTAAAGGAATGTACCACTATGCCTGGTACAACTCTGCCATTGCAAGAGGATGAGATTGGAGAGTTGATTTAACATTTCGATTGAGTCAAGTACCTCTATGTTCATAAAATTTATTTGCTATGAGCATTATTGTGTATAGATTCTCAACATTATCATTATTACAGCCATTTCTTATGACAGTTGTGGGGGGGGGCCACAGAGGCTCCCTAGTGAGACCTTACTCAAGGTCAGAGAATCTGAGCTTGCTTTACCCATCAGGGCTACATAGTAGAATGATGTGGTCAAAGGCGTATTTACCAGGTGTTTGGAAGGGTCTACACTTGGCTGTACAGAGTGCTTTGATCTTGCAAGGGGGAGGTCTTTTGCCTCTCCCGTTGGCATATTATAAAAAGCCCTTTTGAATAAAGCTCTGGGTGACTGGATATTGCCTAGGGCCCTCCTGAAGCTATCCTGTGTCTCTGTCTTTCTTATAATTGATTTCTATCTTTCTATCTATCATTTCCTCATTCCTCTCTCCTCCAAACAAGAACCCTTTGAAAGGTGGGAGCAGGTCAGAGCTGGACTCTGGCAGACTCCCACACAGTTTTTCTGTATTCTGTTTGGAAAATTAATTATCTTAATAAATGATCCCTAAACACATCATTTCACAGTGCCTCTCTCAGATTGTTTCAGATCCCTATATACTCATGTCTGTGTTTCTCATGATTCTTTTCTTATCCTTGAAAATTTGAAATATAAAGAAGAGGAGAAAATGCGTTTCAGAAAATATATTTTGATCCTAATCTCTATTGAATATTCACCCCATGCCAACATGTTACTTTGGATGAACACAATTAAAAAAATAAAATGACCATACCTGCTGTCTTTTAGCATCAGTGGTGCTGATTCTACATCTGTTTACCCATCAGTGCTTAGCCTTTGTCTCATTCACCACACTCAATACTGGTATAAGTTCTGCTTTCACTCTGGTTGCAAAAAACAAGACATAAAAATCAGTATGCAAATATAGACTAGAATGCATATGATTTGCAAGCTTTCACTTGATTTCATCTCATGAATGTTCCATTGTAAAACCAAAACACCTTTAGTTAAGTATGTCACATGATATAGGGAAGACATTTTATAAGTGGACGTTCCTCAAACCTCCAATTCTAAGCCACCCAGCCAGATCATCCTGGCTTAGGTATTTGAACACCAGTCACAGCAGTGTCTTGAAAAACAAATAAACAAAACAAAACAAAATTATTCGATCTACCCAAGAAAACAGGTAAATTCTACTGTTAGCGTGAATATTTAGCAGAACATTATAGGTAATTCAGATGAAATAGCAGAAAGTACAATGACCATCTACTGAATTAATTGCTCTGAAATCTCTCTAACTCTGGAGATACTTCAGAGAGGAAAAGAAGTAAATAAGTGAAAGTAAATTTTTAAAAATAAAAATGATAGTAAGTGAAATATTACCCCGTGAGCTTACATTCAGAACTACCGTTTCCGCCATGGCTCAGTTCAACTTGTGTACAAACAGGACTCCAGGTTACATGAAAGGAGCCTCCCCAGGGTGCTGATGCTGTGGAGCTGAGGGTGGCAAGCCCAGGCTTCTGACAACCAGGCTATGAAATGCCAGCGGCCAACTGTCAACAATGCTCTGAGATCTAACAGCCTCTGTGTCAATAATCTCCAGAGCAAACATTCAAAGTCACAAAAACTCCAATGATGTGTGGCCGTTTCCAGAGGATCCGAGCCCTCTGTCATCTGTGCCCTCATTTGAAGGTTTTGCAAATCTTATTAAAATAATTCCAATCCTCTTTGGTCATCTATTAATGCAAAGAATTTTAATACAGTAAGGTTCTCGGTACTCTGTGATCATACATGGCTTAAAATGCCTGTATCATTCTGTTCTTTCTCAGGGTCAAGACATCTCAGTCCAGACAAGAGCTCAAAACACTTCTGCTTAATTTTCTTGGTCTTTGTCTCATCCTTGGTAAGTAAGAATAGCATGTATATGCAAGTGTACATTTTACATACATATGTACAGATACATGCATACACATACAT
>CABHPR010152924.1:1004-20842 GCA_902168415.1 Peromyscus melanophrys
ACACACACACACACACACACACACACACACACACACCTCTCCAGGCTGGGGACATAGCTCAATAACACAATGTACACTTACTATGCAAGGACCTAGGTTCCATCCTAAACACCAAAACCAAATTGCTCTTCTAACCCTGATCTGTTCAACACAGGGTCAAGATGCTGCCCTGTAGCCACCAGCCTTCACAGACCCAAGACTTCTCTGGTCAGCTCTGCTCAAGCCCTCCGGCTTAAACCAACAGGATAAACTATGATCCATAGGCCAACATAACTGAGTCAGTTGAACATTGGATGTAATCCAGTCAGGCCTCTAGATGTGTCTGCCAAAACCCTGTTATGCTGGCTGGTGCATGGCAGTTGGCTCTGGCTTCTCACCCTTCTGTTCTGAGATGGGGGTGGTGGGCAAGATTTCATGTTTAGGGTCCACAATGCTCACATGATCAGGCAGAGTCTTCTTAGGGTCGATCTTACCACTTGGGTCCGAGGGCAGCATGATCTTCACTTTGATATCCAGCATACCCTGTCTGAGGAGTTCATGGCGCATGGCAGTATCAGCATAGTAGTTAACAGGGTCTCCACTGTGGATCATCAGACCATCTGCAAACTTCATGGACTTGGCCCTCTGTCCTCAGAGCTTTCCAGATACCACAATCTCGCAGCCCTTGGCCCCACTCTCCACAGTGAACTGAAGCATACCGTAGCAGGCCCTTCACAGAGCAAGCCCTCCTAGGAGTTTGTAACATAGAGACTCTGCCTGGGCAATTGTAGCACGAATCTTAAATGGTCTTATTAATAAAAACAAACCCAGGGCCTGGTATTGGGGTGACCACTGGAAGATCAGAGAAGCAGAACAAGCCACAGCCACCTCACCTTGCTAATTCCTCAGCTGATCCTGTTTCCTCAGACTGGAGGCCTCTGAATCCTCATCCAAATGGATCTCAGCTGAACTGCTACTCAAAAGCCTAAAAGCTTAACCAGCCTAGTTCCTGGTTTTCACGCCTTATATACCCTTCTGCTTTCTGCCATCACTTCCTGGGATTAAAGGCGTGAGTCACCATTCCTGGCTGTTTCCAGTGTGGCCTTGAACTCACAGAGATCCCTGTCTCCCAAGTGATAGGATTAAAGGCGTGTGTGCCACCATTTTCTGGCCTCTGTATCTAGTGGCTGTTCTGTTCTCTGAACCCAGATAAGTTTATTAGGGTGCACAATATTTTGGGGAACACAATATCACCACAGGCAACGGCACACAGACCTCTTGTGGCCACCCTTTCTTCATAAAGCTCTACGCTGCTCACAGGGAAGCCGAACCTCTTCTGTACTACTGCAGTCAACCCTCTGATCAGACGACCCTTCTCACCAAGAACATTCTGAGTTCTGGTGGCTAAGATAATGATTTCTGTTCTGGCTGGTATAACTTGGACTTCAACTCCAGAGTAGCCATCTTCAGCCAGCTCCCCTGAGTGAGAAACTCATTCTGTTCAGCTTTGGAGATGCATCAGCCACAAACTTCCTCTTCTTGGAAGTCTGCACCTCCATCTTGCCGCAGCACTTCTCTGGAAGGAAAGGAAGTGGCTTACAGGCAGAAGTGGGTATATCCTGTGTTTTCCTTTGGTGTAGGTTTTGGGCATCTTTGTAAACAATCCTGGGGCTGTCTCTTTGTGAACTTTCTTGTGGAAGATCTGTCTGATCCATATGGCTGACTTCGTGTCAGCACTACACTATTTTTGCTGCTATGACGAAGTTGAATGATTGAAATCAGGTATTCTGCTGCCTCCAACATTGTTGATTTTGCTCAGGATTTCTTTGAGTAGCCAAAGTCTTTTATGCTTCTATAGGAATTTTAGGGTTGGTTTTTCTACTTGAATTGAATTTTGATGGATAGTGCTTTGAATCTGTATATAATTTTTGGTAATATAGACCATTCACAATATTAATTCTGCCTATCCCATGGATGGTCATTCCATCTTACAGTGTCTTCTTCAATTTCTTTAAGTGTTTTAATATTTCCAGTTTCTTTCTCAGCATGTTCCTTTTGGATACACAGAAAATTAGTACTTTTGTATGTTGACTCTGTATCTTGACACTTTGCTAAAAATGTTTATCAGTTCTGAGATAACTAGTCTTATCTTTTATGTCTGCACCTAGTCTAGTCTAGTCTTTTGTGTCTCTTATACATCAGACATATCTACAAGTAGGAACACTTTAACTTTTTCCTTCCTTATTTGTAACCACTTTATTCCTCCTGTCTTATTTCTCCAGCTAAGATTTCAATATAGTCATGTTGAATAAGACGGGAGAAAGTGGACACCCTTGTCTCATTCCTGATTTAATGGAAAGCTTTTGAGTTTTCTTCATTTAGTATAAAATTTGATTATAATTTTGGTATACATAGCTTTTATTGTGTTGTGATATATTCCTTCTATTACTAGTTTCTTCATGTACTTTAAAATGAAAGGGTATTGGACATTATCAATTTCTACATCTATTAGGGTAATTATGTGATTTCTGGCCTTGAGCTGATTAATGTGATATATATTTGGTTTTTCGAGACAGGGTTTCTCTGTGTAGCTTTGCGCCTTTCCTGGAGCTCACTTGGTAGCCCAGGCTGGCCTTGAACTCACAGAGATCCACCTGGCTCTGTCTCCCGAGTGCTGGGATTAAAGGCGTGCACCACCACCGCCCGGCCATATATATATATATATATTTGTATGTGTTCAATCATCCTTGCATTCCTTGAAAGAAGTCTACTTGGTCATAGTGAATGAACTTTTTGATGTTTAGTTGAATTTGGTTTGCAAGTATTTTATTGAGAATTGTTTGCATCTATGTTTGCCAGTGAGATTGTCCTATAAATTAATTTGTGTGTCCTTGTCTGGCTTTGGTAAAAAACTAACTTCATAAAATGAGTTTGTCCATTTTTCTCCCCATTTTAAGTAGTTAATTGGTGTTAATTTTTTAAGGGATTGGGAAAAATTAGCACTGAATTCCTTTGAGCTAGCCTCTTGGCGGGGGAGGGGGGGGCGTTTCGAGACAGGGTTTCTCTATGTAGCCTTGAGTCTTTCCTGGAACTCACTTGGTAGCCCAGGCTGGCCTCAAACTCACAGAGATCCGCCTGGCTCTGCCTCCCGAGTGCTGGGATTAAAGGCGTGCACCACCACTGCCCGGCACCTCTTCTCTTAATTAGGAAACTTTTATTATTGCTTCAATCTTGTTGCTTGTTAAAGGGCTAATTAAGTTGGTTATGTCTTCTTGGTTTAATTTTGGTAGGTCATATATGTCTAGAAATAATATTAATTTCTTCTAGATTTTTCAAATTTCTCAGGATACAGGTTTTTAAAGCATTCTATAAGAATCTGAATTTCACTGGTGTTAATTGCCATGTCTCCCACTGTGGTGACTTGGGTAAAAATGGCCTCTATGGCCTCATGTATTTGAATGCTCAGTCATCAGGGAGTAACACTATTTGAAAAACATCAGGAGGTGTGGCATTGTCGGAGGACATGTGTCATTAGGGGTGGGCTTTGAGGTTTCCAAAAGTGTCTCTCTGTCTCAGCCAGTAGATCAGGATGTAGCTCTCAGCTACTTCTCCTGTGCGGTACATGCTGCCGTGATGATAATGGACTAGATCTCTGAAACTCCAGGCAAACCCCCAGTTAAATGCTTTCTTTCATGACAGTTGCGTTGGTCATTGTATCACATAACAGAACAGTGACTAAGACACCCTCCTCATTTCTAATTTTATGAATTTGGTGTTCTCCATCCTCCTTTTAAAAAAATACAATGTCTGTTGTATCTCAAACTGGCTTCAAACTCACTATGTAACTAAGGCTGCTATTGAACTCCTTACAGTTTTGCCTCCTGGTGATGTAGGGTCACTTTGTATATTGGGACCATGATTTATTTGGAATTATTACCAGAATATCAGAATTCATGGTACCCATGAACACTAACACTGTGGGAAGAAAGAAATTAAATCTTTAAGTTGTGTTATATTAGAGAGCTGGCAATCTGAGAAGGCAATGGGTTAACATACTAGAAAGTAAGCTTTTTACATTGTTTTTCATGTAGTGGGATTTATAGGGATAGAGATAAAGATAGTCAATCATTGTGGAGTTCAGTCTTGCCCCTCTGGTGAGCTAGTCAGCCACATTCTTAAAACTTGTAAAATGTGTGTTTTCTCATTATTGTCCATTACACTCTTCACTTCTTCCCTAGACATTTGGGCTTAGGAACTCCTTGGAATACTGAGTCTAGTTACTGTCTGCCAGTATCACCCCGTGCTCCTCCAGGCAATACCTGGGCTAGAGTTAACTAAGAAGAAACAAGCCATCAACAGTATATACACTTTAAGATATCAATAACATGTGTACTGGCTGGTTTTGTGTCAATCTGACTCAGGCTAGAGTCGTCAGAGATGAAGGAGCCTCAGCTGAGGAAATGCCCCCATGAGATCCAGTTGTACGGCATTTTCTCAATGAGTGATCAATGGGGGAGGGCCAAGCCTATGGTGGGTGGTGCTGTCTCTGGGCTGGTGGTCTTGGGTTCTATAAGAAAGCAGGCTGAGAAAGCAAAGGGAAGCAAGCCAGTAAGCAGCACTCTTCTATGGCCTCTGCATCAGCTCCTGCCTCCAGGTTCCTGCCTTGTTTGCATTCCTGTCCTGACTTCTTTTGGTGCTGAACAGTGCTGTGGGAGTGTAAGCCAAACAAACCCTTTCTTTTTGGTTATGTTTTTTGGCTAAGCAATAGAAACCCTAAGACAGCATGGGAGTGCAGATTCCTTTCCATAGTAAAGCACAAAAGTCTTCCCAGAGCATGGAATGGAACAGTATCCTTATCTATCCTGTCACTCCCCATGGTTAGCAACAACTCTTCAATCATAAGATCAGTTTCATGTGGAAGATGGCATCCTGCTGCCACAACTCTTGTTGATTGTTAGCATCACTTCTTACCAGCAAGGGAATTCTCTACCACGTAGTTTTGCACATTGGAACACACTATATGCACAAACAAACTGCTACTGTCACCCAGCCTTGATGCAGAGGGAGGAGCTTGGTCCCATCTCAACTTGATGTGCCATGCTTTGCTGACTCCCATGGGAGGCCTGCCCCTTTCTCAATGGAGGAGGAGTGGATGGGGGGGGGGCGGCTCGACAGGAGGTGTGGGGAGGGAACAGGAAGAGAGGTGGGAGGGGAAATTGTGGTTGGTATGTAAAACAAATAAAAAAAATTTTAAAAAGGATAAAGAGTAGGAAACCTAGGAAAGCTTTGTTGAGGCAGGAAAAGATCAAAACCGAAGAA
The DNA here is from genome assembly GCA_902168415.1 of Peromyscus melanophrys. Classification (NCBI taxonomy): domain Eukaryota; kingdom Metazoa; phylum Chordata; class Mammalia; order Rodentia; family Cricetidae; genus Peromyscus; species Peromyscus melanophrys. The sequence goes on from CABHPR010152924.1 coordinate 6,303, forward strand.
ACCCTCTCTCTTCATTACATTAGAGACAATCTTATGAATTATCTTAACTTCTTGCTAGATATAAACAATTTTTAGAACATACTGTGAAAAATAGAGTCTTTGGCAGGGTAGATAATTCATCTCCCCAGTGGGTAACAATGCCCCTACTTTGTTTTTAGAACTACAATTTGAGGGATTGGGGCTGATATGTTAGACTTGTTATGAACATTCTCAAACTATGCTTGTGTCTGAAACAAATGTCATAAATGGAATACAAATAAGAACCAATGTTAAGGAGCTATGCAGTTATTGCTAGGTAACCATAACCATGTGTAAGAAACATTTCTCCTCATCTGCTCAGTTCTAATTGCTTTGCAAGGACAGGCATGAAAGATTCCATTTATATTGTTGGTTTTGGGTCTTGGTATGTAGCTCAGGCTGGCCTCAAACTCAGAGTTCCCCTGCTTTAGTTTGCACTCACACACCACTACGTCCAGTGTGAGTTCCCTTTGGGTTTTGTGACTTCCCTCCTTGTCTCAGGAAGTTCTCTTTGAAGACATCACAGATGAAGCATCTGATGATTTGGTTTTGACTGTTCCTCATTGTTGAGATGACAGCTGTTCTGGCTGATCTGACACCACACTGCGGTGTGTGTAAGTGACAGATGTCAAGGAGTTAGTGCCAATAAATCCATTTATGACCAAACTTGAGCAACTAAGAAGTACAAGAATAGTACTTAGTACAACTCCATCTGGTGTTCATTCTAAACTTCATTTGGTCTGTCCTGTGGGTGATGCCCCCCCTTGCATCTAAAAAATTGTAGCTCAGGCCCCTTTGTTAGAAGCTGCACTCTAAAGCATGTCAGTAGACAACATTTACTAGAATTATAAGGAGCATTTACTCCTTTGAAGAACCGTGGAGCTAGCCAATACTTTTCCCTCACCCTGGAGGATTAGGGGGAAGAAAACAGAGAGTGGTTCAGAAGTGGTTGTGGGACAAGAGACTCACTTTTGGGATAAATGATGGTAAGCTGGACCCAGACAATTTATATCTTCATTAAGAACTCCAACATATCTGAAAACAATAAAGACTAAGAAAAATTTTAATGACATAACATTGCATCTATTTATAACATCTATTAAGGGTTAATGAATAAAGCTATATCAATATGTGTGTGTGCTTGTGTGCATGTATCTCACAAGGATATTTTCTGTTTCAGTCAGCAATTTTGAATCTAAGGAGTCAATGAACATAGAGACCTAGATTTAATATTGTCTTTTAATGAATAATACTAGTTTTATCTTGGTAAGTTTGTAATGTACATAATACCTAATTATATACTAAGATACCTCATCTCATCACTTATAATAGATTTTGTTATTTATTAGGAATGGATAAATGTTGAGTGACAACTTCATCTTCCCTTCTTAGCAATGACAAAATTTATGTACAGTTCATATGGGACAAAGCCTAGAAACAATGAAAGAGTGTCTCTAAATGTCAGGCAGTCCTTTAGATTTTTAAAAGTCTTTTATACCCACTTTTTATGTTTGCCTGGAAAAATATCAGTTCAGAAATTTTCTGAGCATTTAACAAATGGATATTTTAAAAAATGAATGTTTAAATGCAAGATATTATTTTTCTCATTTGTAAGCCTGTAGCAAGTTTTCTTTTATTTTGCAGTCTGTTTCCAGACCTGACATTTGAGAGCAAAGTCCTTGCATGACCAGTTTTTTTCCCTTTGTCCCAAACATTACTGTTAACCCTTTAATGCAACTCTAGTACACACACACACACACACACACACACACACACACACACACGCGTGCACGCACACATGCACGCACGCACACACCACATCTCTGTTATTTATTCACTCCTTGATGGAACCCAGGCTGATTTCATGAATGTGCTAAAGTGACTATTTCAGCGATCAACATGGAGTTTTCAGAGAGCTCTACTGTACCCTAACATTGATTTCTTCCAGTGTGCACTCAGCAATACTATAGCTGGGCCCTAAGATAGATCTATTTTAGGTTTTGAGGAAGTGTTTTACTGATTTACATAGTGACCACACTAATTTGAACTTTTAACCAACAGCCTACAAAGGTTCCTGTTTCTTTACATCTTTGCCAACATTTATGAGTTTTGGTTTTCTTGATGGTGACCATTCTTGATGAACTCTCAATGTAGTTGTAATGTACATTTCCATGGTGGCTATGGGTACTGAACACTTTTCCACCACCATCTGTACTTCTTTTGAAAAATGCTTGTTCTAATCATTTGCCCATTGTCTTAATTACTTCTCTATGGCTGTGACAAAACATCATGGCCAAGGCAACTTATAAAAATAAAGCATTTAATTGGGCTTACAGTTTCAGAGGGTTAAAGTCCACAGTGAAAGGGCAAAGGCATGGTGGTAGAACAGCTGAGAGTCACATCTTAATCCACAAGTTGGAGAAAGAGAGAACTCAAAATTGTGTCTTTCGAAACCTCAAAGCCCCCACTCAATGACATACTTCTTCTAGCAAGGCTACACCTCCTAATACTCTTCCAGAAGTTACTAACTAGAGACCAAGTATCCAAACATATGAGCTTATGGAGGCTGTTCTCATTTAAACCACCACACTCATGTTGATTGTATTATTTTTTTCTCTTGGTGTCTAATTTTTTTAGTTCTTTGTGTATTCTGCATACTAATACCCTGTATGATGAACATCTGGCTAAGCCTTTGTTCCATTATGTAGGGTGCCTCATCAGTTTCTTTCCCTTTTGCTATGTGGGCACTTTGTAGTTTGATGCTGTACCATTTGTCAATTCCAACACTTGAGTGGTGCAGGCAGGGAGACTAAGCCTGAGGTCAGCTTGGGTCTCCTGCGGCGAGAAGGGGTCTAGAAAGAAAAACAGATAAAAAGAAAGGAAGATATAGAAATTAGGTGTTAAAAGGAGGAAAAATGAGAGGGGACTATAAAAGACGAAGAAAAAAGTTGCATAAATAAGAATTTATATCTAAATATTTATATCTGATTAAAAGTTTATATAGAAAAAATGTAAGTGCTCCAAAATAAGACACAAAAGAGGGAAATAAAAATAAAAAAATAAAAAAAAACAGGTTTGTGATCCTTTAAGGTCAGTCAATTGGCAGCTATGGAAGATTTTGACCTAGCCTGTCTTCTCCTTTTGTGACCACTCAAGTGTGTTTTACTTGGTGAGAACAAATTTGTTTAATATTTGACTTCTTCTTCTCTCTCTCTTTCTTTTTTCTTTTTTGTGGTACTTGCCCAACAACCACAAGGTGCGGTTTGTGGGCAGAGACAACTGTAATTAGCTCTTCATGAACAGGTACGGTAGACAAGTTTCCACTGACTGGTCCTAGCCTCTCACACGTTTAGATGTCTTCATGGGTGAAGTTGCCTATCAGAGTGCAGTGCTTTCCACCATCGTAGACCGCTCAGTGTCTCTGAGTTTTCACACCTTAGCTACTACGGGTAATTATTGGCAACTGCTTCCCCTTACTCCTTACCTCTCCTTGTTAGCTTCTGTAATTGATGGCCTCAAACAGGAAACATTATTATGTCTCTCATGACTTCATCTGATTTCCCACCATGTTCAGTTCATATCTCTGACTCAAAATCTTTCCCTTGTAGTTAACTTGAGACAAGGACCCAATGGATTAAAACAAGACCTTTCCTGAGAATTCTCAGAGATATGACAGTGCAGGGAACTTGGATTTCTTAAGCTGGAGACTCAGGAATCTTTCCAAATGGATTACTACTGCCACACAGCAATGGAATGGGAGGAATAGTGGAGAACTTTGCTAGTGCCATTACATCATACGGGCTACAGGACCCTTGTCTGGTCATAATGCAATTTTGGCTGGCATTGGGAACAATGCTACTTTTGTTTTTCCAGTCTTCCTTTCTTTTCCCCTCTGCTTATTCCTTTTATTCCAGCACTTCTGAGACTTCCATGTGCTAGAGCAGTCTAGTCTGATCTCTAAATTCTCTTTTTAAATGAGATTATTTCTATTCAAGCCTAAAACGTGTGGTATTTTTTTGAGGCTCATTTTCTTTATTTCTTGTATATCAGTCCCTGCTTTCAGTTGTACACTCCAGGCATCATATGCTAAATGGTATTTCCATGTTCTCCAAACCCTTTAAAAATAAGGCTGTCTGTTACCTATTACAACTTCAATGCTCTCTCAACACTGTCTACCTTGAAGGGCAACTGTTCTACAGCTGTTTCAGCTCTACTTCCTGGAGATGCTAGTGATTGGTTGTTGCTAATAGTCAGTGATCTTCCTGAATCCATGGAGCTTTTATTCTTACAATAATGTTTCCATTGACAAGCATGGCTTACCTGTATATCAAAACTATCATATCTTGTCTAGACAGGGGTAATTTGACATCTTAGATTGTTAAGCTCGCTTCAGTTTCTTTCACTTGTCTGTTTTATTGACACATATAATGATACGGTAGCAACGGTTGGTGTATTAGTCACTATTGCTGTGATAAAGCACTGTGGCCAACACAACTTATACAAGGAAGGGCCTATTTGGGGCTGACAGTTCCAGAGGGATAAGACTCTATCATCATCACAGTAGGGAAGCATGGCAGCAGGCAGACAGTCATGGCATTAGAATAGCAGCTGAGAGCTCGCATTCTGATCCACAAACAGGAGGCAGAGAGTTCACTGGGCATGTTGGAAGGCTCTTGAAGCCTACCAAAGTGACCCCCCTCACTGTATGTGATGTACCTCCTCCAACAAGGCTACATCTCCTAATCCTTCTCCAACACTTCCACCAAATGGAGATCAGTGATTCAAACATATGAGCCTATGGGGGCCATTCTCATTCAGATCACCACAGTAGGCATCATTTCTGCGTTTGATATTAGCAATGATTTATTCAGTGCCACTCCCCTCTGATCGATCTATATCTATCTATCTATCTATCTATCTATCTATCTATCTATCTATCTATCTATCATCTATCTATTTAAATTATTATTGAGTATTTTAGTCAGGAATTGTTATTGAATTTCCCCAAATGACTTCTTGTATCTATAGAGATGATCATAAGGTCTTTTTTTTTTGAAAGACAAATGTTTAAGTAGCATCTGTGACTTCTGTACTTCAATGATTGGAATACTAAATCTTCCCTGAGGTAGTCAATATCTTCAACTTAGTGGGAACAACAAACTATGTTGTAAAAGGAAATTCGCAACTTAGTTAACTATCTCAATATTTCATGCAGCCATGGTACTTCCTTCCAGGTACTTGTGTCAGGGCTGGCAACCATGGAGTCAGTATCAATTTTTATCAGTGTCTCCATGGGTTCTATGAGCAGATTCTGGTATATATTTTAGGCAACCACTGATGATTTCACATTGTTTTAAGTACATAAGTACATAGTTAGGTTCTTGATTCTGGGTCTCTTGTTATCATCATTATTTTTTTTTCTTCTTTGAGTGGTGGGCTGGTAGAAATCAAATATTTTAAACTCAGCTGCTAAGAGTTCAGGATTGTGACAGGCATGCCATGTCCAGGAGACAGTATATTACAACATCACTCCTCAGCCTTCGGCCCTTACATTCTTTCTTACATCTTCCAGGATGTCCCCTGAGCTGTGGTAGTGGGGTTAATACACATGTCTGATTTAGAGCTGAGCAGTCTGTCCCTTCTTCCTAGCACTTTGGCCAGATTCATCTCTCTCTGAACTATTCTCCACTGGAAAAATAAGCTTCTCTGATACAGGATGAGGCACTCCAGGTCTATAAGCAGAAACACACACATTTAACAATTTAGCCCCTGTGATGGAATTCAAATTTGGCTTCAATGAGCCTCAAAGATGTATCAGATTCCTTCCACCAAGAAAAGAGGAGACAATTTTCTCATTATGATTCTGAGGCCAAAGAATTAATACCATCTCTTGAGTATAGTCAATTACATTTCTTCTTGTGGACTGCTATCTACAAGCATGAAGCTCTATCATATGCCTCTGTTATGTAGAAGCTCCATAAAACTTTGCAAGGAATAGTTGGACTCTCATACAACTTTTAGAATATTTTATTCATAATTATTTGTCATACTTTGTGGGAGCCCACAACTGACTCAGTTTCCCAGTTTGAATCTGAAGTCGATTCTGAGTCAATAGAGTTCAAGCTTGCTTGCTTCAGGGCTGTGATGAAGTCCTGATTAGGCCATGGGAAGGAACATACTATCTAGCTAAATGCAGGCTGCTGATGCCAGACAGAGGTACATGGAGATAGAAAATGAAACTCCCTGCTCCTTGACTCAAGGACAGGATAGATAGTGATTGAATGCCTATGCTGTGCATTGTTCTACCTCTGTCCTTCAAGACTGTACACAAGCTGGCTGTGAAATAAACTCAGGATTTTCCAGCATTGACTGGCAGTCCTCTCGACTCTTTCCTGTCTTCTTCATTGTTTCTACAATCCGCACGCCTCCACCCAGATACCCAGTGGACTGGTCGGCAGGTTCCGACAAGACTTCAAAAGGTGATGATGACATTTTCTAGTCTTTTCCTTGAACCCAAATGCAAAATATATTTTGAAGTCAAACCAGTCAGCAAGATTCCTCTCTCTCTTTGTAAATTGAGCACACAGTCTGCTCATAGCTTATTTCTTCTGGGAGTTAGGGTGCCCATTTTGAAATATAGGTGATACTAAAGCCTTTGGAAATTGCCACTAAACCATGGGCACTTTTTCTTAAGGCTCTAGTATAACCATCATTATCTTTTCTTGCTAATATTATTGAATAGTTTAAGTCATAATTTTTAAAATAAATAAACTTACTTATTTAACATCCCAGTTATGGTTTCCCCTCCCTTCTCTCCTCCCAGTCCCTCATCCTCATCCCTACTCTGTTCCTATCCTCCAATCCACTCTCCTTCCACTTCTGTTCAGGAATGGGCAGGTCTCCCATGAGTGCTGTGGGATGTTCTGTATGCTATGAATATGTGTTGCTCTGATTGGTCGATAAATAAAATGCTGATTGGCCAGTAGCCAGGCAGGAAGTATAGGTGGCAATAAGCAGATGAGGAGAATTCTGGGAAGAGGAAGGCTGCGTGAGGAGACACCAGCCTGCCGTCTAAGGAGCAGTATGTAATGGCACATAGGTAAAGCCACGGAACATGTGGTGACATATAGGTTAACAGAAATGGGCTGAGTTTTAAGTGTAAGAGCTAGTCAGTGGTAGACCTGAGCTAATGGCTGAGTAGTTTTAATTAATATAAGCCTCTGTGTGTTTACTTGGGTCTGCAGGACTAGGCTGGACATGGGAATTTTATAAATGGCTGTGGTACCTTGGTGCCAGGCAAGCACAGGAAAACTTCAGCTACACATGAGTATCAACAAAATATGGTATATCAAGTTGCAGTAAGACTAAGCACCTCCCCATGTATTAAGATGGGGCAAGGTGACCCAGTATAAGGAGTAGGGTCTCAAAAGCCAGTAAAAGAGTTGGAGACAGCTACTGTTCCCACAGTTTAGGAGCCCCACAAGAGGATCAAGCTACACAACCATAACAGTCAGTCCCATGCTGGCTTCCTGGTTGTCAGTTCAGTCTCTGTGAGCTCCTGTGAGCCCAGGTTCGTTGATTCTGTGAGTTTTCTTGTGGTGTCCTTGACCTCTCTGGCTCCTACAATCCTTTCTCTTCCTCTTCTGCAGGATAACCTGAACTCAGCCTAACGTTTGGCTGTGGGTCTCTGCATCTGTTTCCATCAGATGCTGGATGAAGCCTCTCTGATGACAATTGGGCTAGGCATCAATCTGGTCACAGGAGATGGCCGGTTCAGGCTACATATCCGCTGTTGCCAGGAGTCTTAGCTGGGATCATCCTGGTAGATTCCCTTGTACCAGGTTTTTACCTGACCCCCGAATGCCCCCATCACTTTCCAGCAGTTTCTTTCAGTATTCTCCCCCTCTATTCCCACCCCCCAACCTGATTGCTTGTGTTCCCATCATCACCCGCCCACAGGCCACTCTCGAAATCTCTTCCATTTCCCCTTCTCAGGGAGATCTGGGTGTCCCCCCATGAACCCTCCTTGTTACCTAGTCTCTCTGGGTCTTTGGATTGTAGCCTAGTTATTCTTTATTTTACAGCTAATAGCCACTTATGTTAAGTCATAATTGTTATCCCTAAACTGTAGCAGGCCATGATACCAAGGGTCAATAATCAAAAACTTCTGTCCAGGTGTACTTGGAGAGATGGGAAAAAGGAAGGGGAGGAAGAAAAAAGAAAAACTTGGTCAACTTTTCGGGAACCAAATTTTTCTAAACTGCTGCATTAGTTAGCTTTTGTGAACTTGACATAAACTGGCGTCACCTATGAAGAGGGACCCTCATTTGAGGCACTGCCGCCATCAGACTGGTGTGTGGACATGTTTCTGATGAATTTTCTGATTGTAATTGAGCACTGTGAGCTGTGTGGGGGAGCCTGGCCTGTATAAGAAAGGAGGCTGAGCAAGCCAGTAAAGCCAGTTCCTCTATCACCTCTGCTTTAGTTTCTTCCTCAAGTTCCTGTCTTGGCTCCCTTCAGTGATGGACTCTAAGCTGTAAGATGAAATAAGCTCCCTTCCTCCCTAACTTGTTTTTAGTCAGTGTTTTACCACAGCAGAAACTGAACTAGGAGAGCCGACAAAATAAAGGCCTTTAGGAGAAATTCAGAGTTTCATATTAAGATTGAAGTGTAGACTAAAACTCGGCCGACATTGATTCAATCCTAAAAACTGCCCTGTTTTAGAAGTGTGACACCCATGATCCTTTTTTTTTTTTCCATATAAGCACCAGAGAACAGAGACCACAGTGGTGAAATTGAGGCATTTTATTTTCCCACTTTGCAAGGCCAGCATCAGCTGGGAATGGCAGGTGCACTGGTTTCAGTCCAGAAAACAGTTTTAAACCCTGAAGCAAGTCACCTCCCCTCCTTCCTCTTTGGCTGACTAGTGGGGAGGATTGTCTCAGTCACTTAGGTTTTATTCCCTCTGCCAATTATGTTTGTCTTTTTCTTGACAAAACCATGTGAGAGTCAATCTATGTTTTATATGTTGTTTGCTGTAAAGCTTGTCAGGTAGGTACATGACCTTGCAGGCAAGTTTCCTAATAGTACCTTTCTACTTTAAACCTTTACTTTGGGTGGCCTAGAAGGATTTGGGTGGGGGCTGCTAATTTAGCAGGTTGCCGGCCCTAGAGACCCACTGTTTCCTGTTCATTTATAGTTGGATATAGGCTGACTCAAGATGTTTTTATTTTGAAAACGAACTATCAGATTATATTTCTTATGGCAAGTGTGATACTTGCTTCCCAAGTGTGAAAGGAGAACACCAAACATGGTAGGTGAATGTATCAGACATATTCAATTGGATTTTACCGAGTCAGATCCATGGCCGTAGTAGCTAATTCTTAAGTTATTTCAAACTTCCTTTTGCTATACACTGTCAGTGCTTGCTACCGGTTACACTCGGCAAGAAAAGTACAAAATCAGCAGAGAAAGAAGGGGGAGAGGTACAGGGTTCTCCTGAAACAAACCACAATGTATAACGGGAAGGCCAGCTGTTGGGCAAAGGAGCCGCCACTACCTTTAAAAGAACCTGACCAAAGCAAAGCAACAAAAACCAATGAAGTGCTAGATTCTGAGTTCTCCTTTCCACCCACAGGCCAGGTTTCCAGAATTCCAGAGGGAGCCTTGGGTGTTGCCAGATCTGAAGCGTAAGTTGTCACGGAGGCTGGGTGACAGGAAAGCCCCTTCCTCTATCCCTTAGAGGACTTCTGCACAGACGCTAACAGGGCTGGCGCGCTCTCACCCACTGCTCACCCACAGGCCCCGCCTGCGGCGGAAGTGGCGGCAGCAGCAGTGATCGCAGAAGCAGCCGGGTGAGCTGCTGAGGAGGGCCGGTGTCTGGGTGAAACCCATCGGCTGGCGGGGTGATCCCAGGGCGAGAAGGAAGCTGCGATGGGGGAGGCCGAGGGGAGGAAAAGTGAGGAGAAAAGGCAGGATGGAGCGTGGAAGCCGAAGAAGGAGCGGCGTCACTGCCTGCGCTCAGGGGTCTGTTGTTAGCAAGTGACCTCTCAAATACCTAGTTCAAGCGTCTGCTCTAGAGTCTTTCATTGCTCAGATGTCCGGGTCTGGCTCTGGAAGGATGATCCAGGCGACCTGGAGTTGGGGAGAAGCCACTGCGGGGGCCTCACAGCTGGTTCCTGCCCGGGATCAGGAACAGAGTTTTACCTTTGAGGACGGTACAGCATTCTTTTCGTCAGGTTTCTGGTTAGGGTGAGCTTTAATATTTAGCAGCTGGAAACAGAACAGTAATTATCTAAGTCTGGTAGGTTGGGGCAAAGGTACTTGGATGACCAGGTTGTGTTGCTTCCGTGGCGGCTACAACACTGTGATGAACTGGAAACTGGGCTTTCAGCTGCTCCAACTTCCGTTGTATACTTCATCTTTTCTGAGTCCTGGACAGGTGTTTGTTTAGTTCCTCTCGAAGGGACACAACTCGTTGCAGACATTGAGAAAGACCATGAAGGGTACTAGTTTTTATGAGTTTTAGCTCATGCTCCTGGGGTCTTGCTGGCCCTGTAGACATCACGTGTGACACAGACAAAAGTCTCATAGACAGTTTAGTCAGAAGTTAACAATGGGGTAAGGTTTTCCCTTTACACGATAAATATACAGTTTTCTTGAGAAACTAGTTCTTTGCAACTTGGTTGATCCAGTCACTTTGCAAAATGTCTCAAGAAATCAGGATCTCTCACTTCCATTCGTTGATGTGAGTTCCATCTCCTGGGCCAAAACAATGAATTCCTGCTCAGAATCCTCACTGATGTTGCAAGGGAGCGAAAACAATGCTTCAGTGCCTCTTATTCAACCCTTAATTCTCAGGACCATACTGCAGTGTGAGAATCATTGTCCCTTATGTTACAGAAGAGGAGTCAGGCTTTCACAGATCAAGAAAACTATCCAAAATCGGGGAGGCTTGGTGCTTCACATCCAGCTTTTCCCGAGCCCAGTGCCTAGGGGCGGCACAGGTCCTCTACTGAAGTGTGGATATTTTGCAGCCTAGTCACATACCATGTCCCACACCATTCCACATCTATATGTTATGTCATGCCCCTAGAATTTTCTGAAGAAGGAAAAGTAAGCCTGAGATAGGATCTGAGAGACTTTGAGGAGAGATAGTAGACTTCGTTCAGTATTATTCTCTATTGTGACAGAAGATTTCTCTGAAGTTCAGGAATCAAAAAGAGATTATCTCAGACAATACTGGCCACTAAAATCAGCCCAGCATGGAAGAGATCATGAGTTAGGGCCAAGAGGACAGTGTGACCTCTTGGAAAAATAGGAATGAGGATTACCGTGCCTGGTGTCCTGGAAATGTCTCAGTATTTCAACTATTAAAGACATAAACCCTGAAACTGAGGAGATGGCTCAGGGGGCCTGAATACTTTCCACATAAGCATGAGGAACTGAGTTCAAATCTCTAGCATCCATGTGAAAGGAAGGCATGGTTGTGTGTGCCTTTAATACCTATTAAAGGGTGGAGACAGGCAGATCCCAGGAGCTCTCTGGCTATCCAACCCAGCTAAAATAGCAAGTTTCAGCTTCAGTGAGTGACCCTATTTCAAGAGAATAACATGGAGAGTGATAGAAGCAGACATCTGACATCCTCCTCTGGCTCCTTTATGTGTATATTTGTGCATGTATTACCCTCATAAATAAATGACATAAATGGTTTAAAAAACGAAAGGACACAAATGCTCTCTCTCTCTCTCTCTCTCTCTCTCTCTCTCTCTCTCTCTCTCTCTCTCTCTCTTTCTCTCTCAGAGTGTCTAGCTCTACAGATCAGATAGATCTCAAGTTTATGATCCTATTTCAGCATTCTGAATGCTGGAGTTGCAGGCCAGTACTAACACACAAAACAGTTTGAAAATACTCTTCACATCACTTTTTTTTCTATTTTTTTTTGTGTGTGTGCAGAGCACTGTGCTCTCATTTATTTTTAAAAAAAAAAACAAATACAAAGATGAACAGGCTAATTGTAATAGATTGGGCTAAATGGGAAGTAAAAATGAAAACACATTTAAGGCTTTAGAACATGTATTTTAAAACGAAATGAAGAAAATGTCATTAATTATTTTGAGGGAAGCTCTCTGTGTAGAAGTATTATATATGTGCCCAAATAATGGAAGTTGATCACAGATATGTCTTTAAAGAGAGGAATCAGTTTAGGTTTGCTGAGCACCCAGAAACAATTTGGTACACTGTGTGGGACTAAATTTTTGTCTGGGTTGAATCTCTCAGCAGTGTATAGAAGGAGGGGAAAGTGGGGGTGGGGACTGACACTGAGAAGAGGTATTTGAAGTAGGAGAATAATTCTGAAATAGTAGGTTCTGTGTAGAACATAGACCTGTTTCATTTTCTCTCACTGGATATCCTTAGTGGAATTTGGTTTATAGATGAATACTTATGTGAGGGGATTCCATGAGGGGAAGATGAAGAAGTTTGAGGCTTGGAATGTGAAGAGATGCTTATGCCCGTATCAACTGGAGAAAGAACCAGTGTAGACTTAGGTGGCTAACAGCTGCTAATTGAAAGTTTACCAGATGTCTCTCCCTCAAGAACCCTCCAGAACCTACGAGGTCAAAAACAAGTATTTCCCCCATTTAACAGTAGGTGGAATGGGAGGAAAATCAGAATAAATGTTTAACTCCTGGTCTCACAGTATGATTTGAGCCCAGCAGGACTGCTTGCAAACTCCGCTTTACTCCTTCTAAAAAGTTTTTAGAGAAGTCTCTTTGAATAGCCCTGCTACCTGCTGCTTGTTATGAAGATCTTGCTGGCCTTAAACTCACAGAAATGTACCTGCCCCTGCTTCCTGAGTGCTTATTAAACATATGTACTACCGTGTCTGCCCTACTGTATTTTTTTTTAATCATCCCTTATGACTCACTGCTTCTGTGTATAGATTAAATGTGGATGGGAAAAGCAGAGATGTAGTTTTCAGGTTACATCAAAATTGGCAGTCAGAATTGTGGAGAAAATAAAATCCCTACAAACAAGGAGAAAAGTCAAGTCTGGACAAAAGAAGAAGTTGGATGCTAGTTAGAACAGATAAGCATTCAGGAGCTCTTTCTTGGATTCACATAGGCAGCCATGACTGTGATATCTAGAGAACTTGCTTGGGCAGCTCTGAAATTGAAGAGGAAATGTCTTCCAGGAGTTCGGAGAGGTATCCAGCAGCGGATGCATCCATTTTGTACTCTCAGACAAGCTCCCACAGTCTTGATTGACCAGCAAAGGAAGTTGAAGGAAATCAAGAAGCTCTGAACACAGTGACCTTTGTATTATTTTTTTCTTATCAAACTTGATGGTCCACAAGCACCAGTGTTCCTACTTTTAATGACTGCTTTACCCCAACATCTCAACCATTTGTTGTAATCTCACATAACACAGGAAAAACTGGGGATTAAATAATGAAGGAGATTTCTCTGGAGGTCTTATCAGGAGCAGGTCCATTACCAGCGCTGGTTACCTCGAGGCCTAGATAAGTTGTTGTCACTGTTTTCTACTCCATCACTTTTTATTTCCAAGGAGCTTCTGACAAATGTTCTTGTAATCTCCATCAGGGGCTGTAGAGACTGCTGGTTCCCCTCAGAATCCATTCTCCTTTTCTGTCAGATAGTGGCTCTCAAAATTTTAATCCAGAAAAAGCATGAAATGTTCTAGTCCCTCTTGTCAGATGACACCACGTAACCGATGGGATGTGAGCAGAAACCGTGCAACCGACTCTTGGTCTTGAGATTAATGGTAGCGTCTGTGATGGTTATTACTCTCGATTGTCAACTTGACAGGGTCTAGAATCATTTGGGGGATAAGCCAGTGGTAATTCCAGTGAGATTATCTAGGTTAAGTTAATTGTGGTGGAAAGATCTATTCTCTAGGGACACCATCTCACGGACTGGTGTGGTTTGAATGAGGATGTCTCCTATAGGCTCATATATTTGAACACTTGGCTCCCACAGTGGCATTGTTCGATGAGGCTTTAGAAGTGTGGCTTTGTTGGGGGAACTGTGTCACTGGAGGTGGGCTTTGAGAGTTTAAAAAGTCATGTCATTCCTAGTTTGCTCTCTCTGCTTACATGCTTATGGATGTGACTTCTAATCCTGTTCCAGCCACCATGCCTCCTGCAAAAAGCAGAAGGTGCTGTCCACATTCCACATCCCCTTTGTCTGGGATTCCAGCAGAAGGCGCTGTCCACATCTCCTTTGTCTGGGATTCCAGCAGAAGGTGATGTCCACTTTTAAGGGGGATCTTTATGTTCCCTGCCAGGAACATCTAGCAGCTTGTGTTTTAGTTCATTCCGGATGCAGTCAACCAAGATTAGTCATCACACCCACCAAGTACAATTTGTGCTTCCCATATGCTTTACACTGCCTGGAGGCTTTTCTTTCCCTAAAATGTCTATCTACAAGAGGAAACAGTGCTTCCTTATTGCCTGCTTTCAGGTGCTTAATCATGCATTACCACTTTCGTTTAAATATATC
>CABHPR010152925.1:29284-48994 GCA_902168415.1 Peromyscus melanophrys
TCTCACACACACACACACACACACACACACACACACACACACACACACACACACACACACACACAAGCTCTGGAGCAACATTATTTATGAGCCTCGGTGCAAATATCTTCCCAGTGAACTGTTGACAGTCTACCCACGTGAAAAGAACAAGAAAAGACCAGGAAAAGGTGGTAGTCAATTTCAAGACTGAATGGATAACTTGGATTAGAAGATCCATTATATATTATCTAGCAATTTGGAGGATAACCATATGATATGTTCCATAGACACTGAAAGGTATTGAATAAAATTCAGGATCCAATATTAATAAACATGCAAGGATATCTGGGAGAAATACCAGGGGGAGGGATGCAATGAGGGGACCTGACTGGATAACAAAACATGAGAGTCTTTAAACAGACCATTACAGCAAACGAAGTCCAAACACGGGCCCACACACCCATCAAAGTTCTGCCCACATTTAAGGAAGCATCTCACATCACTGATAAAGGATTACTGGATTGCCATTTGGAAAAAGGGGAGGCTTCACCCATACTTGGATGCCACAAAAATTCTAGATGGCCTAAAGAGTTCAGTGTGAACTACAAAACCATGCAAACACTAGAAGGGGGATTGCTCACGTGTGACCTCATATGAGAACAGGCCTTGTTGCGATTACTGTAGACCCAGATGAGACAGCAGCACAAGCCATCATGTGATCACATAAAACAACAGTAAAACCAAATGACAAGCAACACTTCCGCCTTCAAAAGCAGGGGCAAAACCGAATGAGAAAACAGGCGACAGTATTGTCAACATATATCCCAAATAAAATTGTGTATGTGTGTGTATGTACATTCATGTACAATTTATATATTTTAAAACTTAATTATATATATATATATATAATTAAGTTTTAAAAACAAAAAAAGTACTAAAATGGCTACTGGAGAAGAGTAGACAAGTTATACAGCAATAATGCTTCGTTATAAGAAAGTTCACTCAAAGTAAGAGTATCTGTTCAAGTTTCACCTCTGTTGCTATGACAAAATGCTCTGACCAAAAGCAACTTAGGGGAGGGAGGCCTTGCAGGTCCAGAACACAGCCCATCACTGGCTGGTACATGGTGGTATATGGCTACAATCCCAACACTTGGGAGATGGAAGTAGAAAGATCAGATATTCAAGGCCATCCTCAGCAACAGAGCAA
This sequence comes from Peromyscus melanophrys, assembly GCA_902168415.1. NCBI lineage: Eukaryota > Metazoa > Chordata > Mammalia > Rodentia > Cricetidae > Peromyscus > Peromyscus melanophrys. The sequence continues at coordinate 30,473 of CABHPR010152925.1, forward strand.
GTTCAAGGTCAGCCTGAGCTACACAAGACCCTGCTTTTAAAAAAAAAAATTTCCCAGTACTGGGGACTGAACCCAGAACTTGGTGCATGCTAGGAAGGTATTTATTAGAACTGTATCCCCAGCCCACACAGCGGTATCTTTTATTACATAATTATAATTGCATGGAGTTCTGTCCACTATTTTTCTTCCCACCCATGGAAAACCATCATATTCTATGGATTAGCCCTACTGATCAGACTCCTTAGAATCTAGAAGGACTCAGCATTACTGATTCAACCATCCAAAGTCTTCTGGGCACTGGCCACTACTATAGCCATGAAGGTACAGGAGTGAAAATGGACACAGGTTTTGGATGCAATCGGATTGCATCCAATTTATATTTTAACCAGTGGCTGATAAATAAAAGCAAATAAATAATGAGAATAGACTATGTCTGTGACTGATACAAGAAAAAGTTGGTCGGGGGGTAGGGTCTGGAGTGGGATTTGAAAACGGGTTGCCATTTGTACTTAGGGTGACTATGGGGAGGCATCATTGAAAACATGACATGTAAGCAAGGGCCGGAAGAGGTAAAAGAGAGCCACCGTGACATTTCAGGGTGTGTGTTTGGCAGGGGTGGGGGTGGGGGTGGGGTGGGGGGTGGTGGTGGTATGTTCCAGGAAGTACAAGTGTGAGGCTTGTGGTCTAAGTAACAGGAAGTTATAGACAGCTAGAGCTGAGCTAGAAGGAGGGATAGAAGGAGGGAGGGATGGAGACAGGGAACAGAGGTCTGGGTTATAAGTATGTAGGGCACCTTTGACCTTGACCCAAGACGAGGCAGGGGCTCAGGAGGACTTTGAGCAGAGGATCTGTGTAGTGTAACTCACATTTTTAAAGCCTCAGATCAAGCAAAACCACTTCCTTGGGCTCCCTCTCTCACTGTTTGATCTCAAACTGACCCCCAAAGAAGCCCTTTCTACGGCTTCACTATGCTTACATTTCAGCTCACTAAACAGAGCCTCCCAGGGCAGCAGTCCAGGGGCAACACACAAGAATTACCATGCTCCATCACAGGGCCTCAAATGAGCATTACCCATCCATGGGCTGGGACAGCTTCTTGGAAGGTGGACAGCGTCCCGGGCCAGATTGGAGGGTACAGAGGAGGTGAGCCCAGTGTGGATACAGAATCTCATGCAGGGGGGTGCGGGGTTATGCTGTGTCTGGGTGGGAAGACAATGCTCTTGTAAGAAAACAAAGTACTGGAAATGGGGGGTGCCTGGGCATGACCAAAGACTTCTTAAAATTACAGCCATGGCTGAGGGACTGGGAGGCGGGCAAGCATGCCCCTCTTCCTAGCTAGCTCCAGTGTACCACAGAGGCCACACCTTGCTAAGGAATGACTCAGCTGGGGCTAACTGAGTCAGCGGGTGGAGCAGGGTGATCCTTTTCTGTAGAAAAGAGAAACTTCATCTGGAGGGTGGGCCAAAGAAGGCGCTAGGGATTGGTGGGCATTTCTACAGCTTTGTGGGATCAGGGACCTCACACTGAGCTCTGGGGTATGTGCCCATGAGGGGCTCATGACCATAAGGTTGTAGGTGAACAAGCATAAGAAGAGATGGTCCACCATAGAGAGGGTCAGACAGGACTCTAACTGTATGTGCCTTGTCCTTTCTTATGTGTCTATGTGTGGGTATGTGCACATGAGTGCAGCTGCCCGAGAAGGCCAGAAGAGGGAGCCAGACACCCTGGAGCTGAAGTTACAGGTGGTTGTGAGCCCCTAGACATAGGTGCTAGGAACTGAACTTGGGTCCTCTATAAGAGTGGCAAGCACTTTTAACACTGAGTCACCTAGTCCCAAGTGGTATATTTCTAATGGATATTTGGAGAAAGAGATAAGGAGCCAGGAGATGACTATCAATGGAGCGCATCAATTAAAATAAAAACATAACTGGTTTTATGACAGGACAGAGAAGTAATCATCGCATAAATTACAGCTTTCGGGTTGTCACAAACGCCAGGCCATCGGGATTTAGTGAGGGGAGGGCAGGCTGAGCTGTGACAGAGTTGTAATTGGAAGACAGGAAGCAACACTATTTTTCACAGTAAAATAAAAAGAAGGGAAAGGAGAGAGATTAGGGGAGAAAATGAAATGCATAGTCTTTGCCAGGATGAGTTACAAATGACACCTGCAAATTAAAATAAAGAAAAAAAAATGCCAAGAACTTACGTGATGTCAGCATTAGGGTGGAGCCCAAAGACTTCCGGATTATCTAGGGATGGCAGAGACTGGATGTACTCAAAATACTGGTCCAAGGTTTTACACACGGGGATTTTATACCCAGTGTAAAAACAGAATGAGGGCTCAAACATCTTCTCACTGAACCAGACCTGTGTGGGAGAGAGAAAAATAAAACTGATGAAAAGGCCCAAGATTGGAAGAAGGGGGCTTATTTCCATTTTAATAGGGTTTCTTTCTTTTCCCTCTCTCTCTCTCTTTTTTACTGTTGGTTTTGAAAGCATCTTAACAAAACTATCAACAGAATAATTATCACCTATAGGAAGGAAAAAGATAATCCACAAAAGAGAGGCTGCACAGAGACAATTAGGCAGGACTCTGGTTGGCACCCAAGAGGAGATCCAGCCAAAATACAGAGGGTGGAGCATGGCTGGAAGCAGGCTCAGTGCTTAGCATGAAGGAAACCCTGAGTTTGATCCTCAGTACTGGAAAAAAAAAATGGCGGAGGGAACGGGATGAGATGTAGCTCAGCTGGTTGAGTACCTGCATAGCATGCACAAAGGCCTGGGTTCCGTCTCCTGCGTGGCTTATACCGGCTTATGCGTGACAGAGTACTCCTATAATCACAGTTCTTGGGAGGTAGAGTCAGGAGGGTCGGAGGTTCAAGGTCATGCTAAACTCCGTGGTGAGTTCACGTCATATTACATGGGAGTAATTTGGTTACCTTGGGTCCGCCCGAGGCCATGAAGGCCCCTGAGCATCTTCTTGGCCTCACATCTCCCTGGGCAAGGTTCTTCCTCAGGGCCGAAATTACAGAGTTTCACTCACAGACACCAAGCACTAACAATGCAGCCACAAAAACTGCTCAGCCCCTGCCCTCCCACGCTGAGCTCCCTTGGTTAATTAAGTTCTGTCCCTAGCCACCAGAAGCAAGTGCATCTGTGGCCCAGCCTCCATGGTTGCTAGCCTGAAGGCACCCTTTTCTCATCTCCTATGAATTGATTGATCATCTGTAACAAAAACAGAGAGAGAACAAACATACACTCGGTGTGAACAGGCTTCTTTTGAAAAGGTGGGAAAAGGAGATGCTGAATGCCTGAGCTGGTTTGAGGCCACAACTTCGGTACCTAACAGGGTGATTTTCCTGGGGGGGGGGGGGAGGGACAGGAATGGCAGCAAGGCTAGGGTGGAGGAGGCCGGACTGTGCCTTGCCTGTTCCGCCCCGCTGTTTCTGGCAGGGTCCCCTCCGTCGCCGATCGCAGCTCCTTTTAGATGCAGTGATTATTCTGAAATACTGTGCCCTGGTTTTTCTCCGTGGCTCTATTTACTTCAGTTCCACTTTATTCAGCACAGGGTACAGAGCTCGGATCCAGAACAGAACGCAAAGGAGAGAGACACACAGTCCTTTCTCTCAAGGAGCTCATGACCCGGGAGAGGGGCAAGCCAGTTATGAAACAGCCTCCCTAATAAGAGGCGCACGGAGGAAAGAGCCAGAAGGGCATAAAAACAAGCAAAGGGCACAGAGGGCTGGAGGCAGGATGGCCAGGTGGGTATCAGGGAAGGACTGAGCAAGGATGAGAATTTTTTTTGAAGAGTTTCCAAGGAGAGGATTTTTTTTTTTTCTCAAGAGCACTTAGGACTTGGGGGGGGCGGGGCGGGGGTGGGGGTCACACCACTGGTGAAGACACAGAATGTCAGACGCCGAAGTGTGAGGTGGGCTGACAGAAGTCATGAAGCCGAGAGTAAATAAATTATTGACGGGAGGGAGAAGAAAGGGAAAGCCAGGGGAGTTCTGTGATGGATGACTGGACGTGGGGTTGATGAGCAGAGTTTAATCTAGGAGTTAGGGAGCGATTTCAAGTTATTAAAGAAAATGGCGCTGCACGTACAGTCGTCATGAAGACAAATGAGCAGTTTAGTGATGTCGTGGGTGGCTTAGGTCGTGGGAACACATCCCGGGAGAAAGGCTTTGGGTCCCTAGTACATTTGTTATCTAACAAACGACTGCACCAAGTGGCCAAGTGACATGTAGCTACAGAAGCAAAATGAAACTTAGCCCTGCACTTTCCCTATACCTACCTAACCATGCGGAGGTGACGCACCCAGGTCGCTGAGGTTACTAATAAAGAACGGAATAGGAGATCCACACGGAATTATCCTTACTCTCTTTTTCTGTTGTCATGATGAAATACCCTGACCAAAAGCAACTAGGGGAAGAAAGGGTTTGTTTTGGCTTAACGTTCCAAAGAGGGATGGAGTCCATGATGGTTGGAGAAGCCACGGTAGCAGGAGGCATAAGGCTGGCATGGTTGCCAGGAAGCAGAAAGAGAGGGATGGGGAGGCACAGACATAGAACAGGAAGTGGGGCCAGGCGACATACCCTCCCAGCCCACCCTAGTGATGCACTTCCTCTAGCAAAGTTGTGTCTTCTAAAGGTTTTGTAACTAAATAAAAATCATTTCCCGGGGACCAAGTATTCAAATCTCCAAGCCCGTGGGGACATTTCTCCTTCAAACCATCACAGATTTGGGCAGGTACAAAGGAAAGCAGCTGCTGTCATCTGGGTCTAGAATGACCACATCACATGGAACCACTGGGAAGTGGTGGGGTCTTAAAAAGACGTGGCTTAGTAGGAGAGCTACGTGGCCTGTGCTCCTGAGGGGACAGCTGGAATAAGTCTGAGCTTAACAGAGGAGTGAGTGAGAAGAATTTAAGAAAAAAATCCAACTCCCCAGCTCCCTTTTCTCACCTCCAAGGGCTCCTGCACCACATGTGTGCCCATGGAGGTGAGAAGAGGGCACCAGATCCCTTGGAACTGGAGTTAGGGACAGTTGTAAGCCACCATGTGGGTGCTGGGAAAGAAGCTAGGGCTTCTGCAAGAGCAACATGTGCTCATAACCACTAAGTCATCTCTCCATCCCCTTATATACCCATAATTTAAAAAATAAAGTAAATCCTAAAATCCTCCAATTTTAGGTACTTCTACAATCATTCAAAAACAGCTCATTGACTAAGACATATCTTTCCTTTGAATTTCAGTTACAGTGAAGTTTTTCACATACCATATTTATTATTTTCACACATTAGTCCTTATTATCTCAGTTTTTCCCCATTCAGCTCTGATATACACCTACAGTCTTCTTTCTGTGGCTATTTAAATGTATTGAATGTACGTATTTCTCCCTGTGGAATATACACAGCTTACTTTATAGCTCTCATTTTATATTTTTTCCAGCTTCACTGGACAAATGTTTTTACAATCTCTGCAGGATATCACATAGACCATGTCTTCTGTGTTATATACCACCATCAGTGACTCGTCTCTTTCCTCATGATGAAAACAGAAGCTGCCTCCCAAAACCTCAAACTATGCTACAGATAATATGTGTTCTGAGAACATATCTGGAACTTGTACTCAGGAGCAGGATTCCGGTCTGGACAGCAGTCACATCCTGGAGCTGAGAAAGACAAGAGCTGCTAGCCTGTGCCCACAAAGGGTGAGCAACAGAAGCCACTGTGCTGAGTCATTACATCTCAGGGTCTTAGGATGCTGGGAGGCACCATCTCATCCTCCATCAGGACCCAGGCACTCACTTCTCCAGCTGGCTAAGGCATTGGCTACTGTGCTGCAGTACAGACCCTTCCTAGGAACTGCCCTGGCAGATGGGAGCTGCCTCAGCTAAGGTCATCCGTGGGAGAATAGGGAAGGAATGGGGAACCTGAACAGAGAGGTCCATGTCAGAGTCTCTCTCCAGAAAAAAGAGCCTGTGATGACTGCCTGCACCTCCCACACACGATGTCACCATGGACATTTTGGTACTTAAACATTTGTGGGCCTTTACTTGAAATGTTCTGACATAGATTTTGCTCAGGTACTTGTTTTCAGCCAGTATCACCAGACTGCACTCTGGGAGGTCTGTCATATTTAACTTCTCAGCACTCGTGTTCCTACCTTATACATCCTTGCCAACACTTGCTATTTGCCACGTGCAACTTAATTAAAGGGTTAAAACAAAAAAACTGGATATCTGGTCTACCTCAACTTTACCAGATTATCCCAACACTTTGTAGGCTTTGTTGTAACTTTTTTCTATCTTTTTATGTTTTCTTCTTTCCTCTTGTTGAACATAGATTCTTTTCTCACACATTATATCCTAATTATAATTCACACACACACACTCCCCTACTTTCTCCCCACCTACCCTACCTTCCAGACCCACTCCCTTTCTGCTTCTCATTAGAAAAGAACAGCTTCTAAGAGATAGATTTGTTGTGATCTCAATTATGTTATGCCAAACAGAAAGAGAGGGAGGGGGGCAGGAAGAGGAGAGGAAGGAGGAAGAGTAGAGGGAGAAAATTTGCTGAAGCAGAATTACTAACAGAATTCCTAATATAAAGAATTCAACAACTGTTAAATAGTTACATATCTGATTTTTCCCCATAGGTAAATGCATACTGTTTCTTTAATACACAAAAATATTTAAGAAGAGTCTGTGTCCAGTGGGTGGTGATTTATGTTATTTATCCTTTGTGGTAAAGTCATTGCTGCCAATGAACAATATCCTCTAGAAAATACTTATTCACAGGACTTATGTGGAGTCTATTGGGGAACCCCCTACCACCCCATCCACTTTCAACAGTTTATTCTAACAGAAAAGATGACAACATCGACGTTGTAGTGCCTTCCCCCAAGCTCTTATTTTCAGCCTTGGAGTCACACCGTGCCTTGCACTCAAGAGGAAGAGGCACAGAGATATGGGCAGTGTTTTCTCGGCAGGTTCTGGAGAGCTGAGACCATGAAGCAAGGGCCGTGGGAAGATGGGGTATGAGAATCCTTGGGAGCTCCATGGGATGGGTGATGATTGGTTTACTGCTGTGTGTGAGGGCAGTATGGTAGAAAGAAGGGATGCTTGGCTAATTCTATTCATAAGTACCCCTCCTTTACACCCCACCCACAGATCTGTCACGCTCATTGTAAACATAAAGTATTCCTCAGATGGAGGGATGGTTCTGTGGTAAAGAGCAAGTCTTGCTCTTGAAGAAGACTGGAGTTTGGTTCCCAACACACACACACACACAGCCTACAACTCCAGGTCCAGGGTATCTGACACCCTCTTCTGGCCCTCACGGGTACCAGCACACATGTGCACATAGCCACATGCCCATGTTCATAATTAAAAATGAAATGCTTACTTTTTTTTTAAAGGAAAACACCACGGAATTTATCTCCACACGTTCTCCCCCCAGAACTGACTTACTCTGGCAAAGCAGTTAAGCAGCCGTTTGTCAAAATCATCTGTCACTCTGCCTCCATACTGTACTTCTCCAATCATATACCGGACCGTACTCCACGATACACCCTGTATTACAAACAAGGTAGGATTATCCACTGCCAGAGAGAACACTCGGGGCCTAGCACTATAGGAAAGTTCTGGAAAAGAGAATGCCGGCTAGGCTGTTGTCCCAGTTAACATTAACTATCAACTTGACACAGGCTACAAATACCTGAGGGGGGGAAAGTCTCAACTGTGTAATCATCTTTACTGAGTTGGTCTGTGGGCATTTCTATGGGGGACCACTATAGGTGGTGATGTTTCCTACACAGGGATCCCTAGGCTGCGTGAGAAAGCCTGCGAGGCGTGAGCTGAGTGAGCGAGCCAGCGAGCAGTTTTCCACTACAGTTCCTGCCTCCAGGTTCCTGCCGTGACATCCGTCAACGATGAACAGTGACCTGCAAGTGTAAACCAAGTAAGCCTCCCCACCCCCCCCCACCCCACCCACCCCCACCCCCCGGCCAAGTCGCTTCCAGTAAGAGCGTGTTATCACAGCCGCTGAATGAAACTCGAATGGCTGCATCGAAAATTATTCTTTATCTCATATGAATAACTCACTACCATGTGGCTGGACCCGCTCCAGTGCGTTCACCAAAGAAAAATCGACAACAGTAAGCATCGGAAGAGAAGGTGACTGTGGATTATGTCAAACAGAAATAAAGACAGTGCTGTCCTCCCCTTGATTGTGATCACCGGTAACCCTCATTACAGTAAACGCCGCTCTGTGACAGAGGGGCCGGGGTGATGCCTAATGAAGAGAGGAGCAGGATCAAGGACGGGTAGCTTTAATGTTCTTTCCTAGCAATAGATTTTTCCAGAAGCAGCAGGAGAACAAATAGGAAAATATTTATTCCCAAGACTTTTCCACAATGCAATCCTGGGCTGTCTCATCCTGTAAGCTAAAACCATATCAATGTAGTCATTAATTTCTTAGCAATCTATAATTCTGCTATTCATAGATACTTAAAAAAAAACAACTCAGTGTATTTGGAGTCAAGGAAAAGTGAGGATGCGTCTGGATTTGGGATTCTTATTTTTATTTACTTATTGGTTAAACTTGTATTTTTCAGCGTGGTTGCCTTTCAAAGCAACCATTTCAAGGCAGCTATTATTTGTATGTGCTGACATGATAAATAACTGCAGAATATGATCCTATACAATATAATTTTTCACCACACTGCCACAGTCTTAATTTACTGTCCTTTTGCCATTTCAGGAGAAAACGACAGTTTGGTTCTAACTTCTGTCCACCTCAGGTGAACATTCATCATGGCTCACCAGAATCCTAACGCTACCACAGTGGCTACAGTAGTCTGGAAGAGTCCTACTATGGGCAGGGAGAGAGAGGGATAGAGTGAAAGTGGTCTCTACTGAGCCTCTATTCTGCACTAATTCTTCTGTTCCTCAAAGATGCTACCATTACTTTATGGAGGAGGAAATGGGTCGAAAGGCTCACTGACTCACCCATGAGCCTGAAAAAGGAGATTTCCAACCCTTCGCAGCCTGTGAGTAGAGACAACCAGACTTGCGCTCCCAGCGACGTGACCTCGAGGAAGCCATCCACTCAGTTAAATGGGAATACTGGTGACACCTTCTATGTCAATTTCAGGATGGTATGGGCAAAAATGCATACATAAACACCATGGAGGCTGGGAAGTCTACACCATGATGATTAGTAACCATCACTAGAAGTGACCACTGGGGATGAGGTATGACTCAGGGGTAGAGAAACTGTCTAGCACATGCAAGGCTGTAAGTTCAATCCCCAGTAATGCCCAAAAAATTTTTAGTTGCTATTTATATGCTTGAACTTAAAAATTAAGACATGAGCTAAGTTCTTGGGGCTCAGCATGTAAAAGCACTTGGTATCCAGCCTGAAGACCCGAGTTCCTATCCCAGGACCCAAAGCTAAAAAGAGGGAACCAGCTCCTGAAAATTGTCCTCTGGCCTACTTATGTGTGCCATGGCGCATGAATGCCTGTACTCATGCATGTACATCACAAACACACGATCCACAAACAAACAAATAAATGTAACAAGTCAAGAAAAGAAGTGACTTCATGGTTGGGAATGTAGTCTGGTGACAGCATTGTTGAGCACGTGCGAAGCCCTGGGTTCAATCTCTAGTACCACCACAAAATATAGCAGAGGGGTGGGAGGCTAGAGAGATGGCTCGGCTGTTACAAGCACTTGATGCTCTTGCAGAGGACGCAGTTTTGGTTCCCAGCACCCACATGGTGACTCAACCAGCTGTAACTCTGAGTCCAGGGGATCTGATGCCCTCTTCTGGCTTCCAAGGGCACTGCACACACATGGTGCACTACTCATACTTGAGTACACACACACATAAATAAATACATAAATAAACCTTTTTTTTTAAAATGGTGAAAGGGGACTTAAGATAAAAAAGAACTGCCTCATCGGCTAGCAGGAGGAAGATCAAAGAAGGCAGTCCTGACTGAGGTCATCCCACTTCTCGTGGGGCCCCGCAGTGGCATTAGGGACATGCCTGTATTTTTGCAGCACAGAGTTTCATCATGATACTGACAGGCACCTTCAGGGGAGGGAAACAAGATGTGAGTATGTTGTTGTTAGGGGAGGAGAGAGTGAGTGGACCAGCTGATCAGAGTACTGTACCTGTCCCTCTGGAAGAGGTTCCCGGGGAGACCTCAGACAGTTCATTCCATGTCATAGGCTGTAACAATAAACTAGAAAACAGACAGCAAAAACCCAACAATTGAACTCACCTTTTTAATATCACACTCATCGAGGTGGTTTTGAATGAACTGAACACTGGCCGAGAAGTCGGCAGAATTGAATTCATAGGGAATATTCCACCCCAAGGGACCAAATTTTCGTCGCTCCTTAAAAAGAGTAAAGAAAGTCAGTGTCAACTGGGATTTTTCTTTTTTCTTTTTTTTTCTTTCTTTCTTTCTTTCTTTCTTTCTTTCTTTCTTTCTTTTTTTTTTTTTTTTTTTTTTTTTTTTTTTTTTTTTTTTTTTTTTTGGTTTTTCAAGACAGGGTTTCCCTGTGTGGTTTTGGAGCCTATCCTGGAACTCACTCTGTAGACCAGGCTAACCTCAAACTCACAGAGATCTGCCTGCCTCTGCCTCCCGAGTGCTGGGATTAAAGGCGTGCGCCACTGCCTGGCTTCAGCTGGGATTTTTTTCCTTAATGGTTTATTTTTATTTCATGTGCATTGGTGTTTTGCCTGCATGTATGTCTGTGTGAGGGTGTCAGATCCCCTGGAATTGGAGCTACAGACAGCCATAAGCCAAACAGTGTATGTAGCTGGACCCTTCTTTGTGGAGCTGGGGAGTCAAACCTGGGACCCTTGGGCATGGGAGGCAAGCACTGCACCATGAACTACAGCCCCTGCCAACCCCTCTATTGCTGCTAGCGTAATAAAGTTTAGGATAAACAAAAGCGTCATTACTAAGGCAAGTTGACACTGTTTGGAAAAGAACAGTGGGGGTCACTGAGATGATGGCTCCGTGGGGAAAGGGGCTTGGCAACAAGCCTGATGGCCTGAGTTCCATTCTACTGCGGCACTGGCACTCACTGAGTGTGTGAATGTGTACACACACACACACACACACACACACACTCACACACTCACACACACACAAACACATACACACACACACACACTCAAAGAATAAAAATACTTTTTTTTTTTTTTTTTTGGTTTTTCGAGACAGGGTTTCTCTGTGTAGCTTTGCGCCTTTCCTGGAGCTCACTTGGTAGCCCAGGCTGGCCTCGAACTCACAGAGATCCGCCTGCCTCTGCCTCCCGAGTGCTGGGATTAAAGGCGTGCGCCACCAACGCCCGGCTCCATAAAAATACTTTTAAAAATACAAATTAAAAACTATTAAAGGGTCGGGCGGTGGTGGCGCACGCCTTTAATCCCAGCACTCGGGAGGCAGAGCCAGGCGGATTTCTGTGAGTTCGAGGCCAGCCTGGGCTACCAAGTGAGTTCCAGGAAAGGCGCAAAGCTACACAGAGAAACCCTGTCTCGAAAAACCAAAAAAAAAAAAAAAAACTATTAAAAGGCAGTACCTAGTTGGGCGAGGTGGTCCCAGCACTTGGGAGACTAAAACAGGAGGGTTGTGACTTCAAGGTCAGCCTGGGCTACACAGCAAGACCTTGTCTCAAAACAAAAACAAAAATAAGCAATATGTATACTTTGAGATGTAGTAACCATTAAATATTATTTATGGCTATAGCTAATGATTTACAAACAATTTCCAAATATTTGTCAAGTTGTAGTTATTGGGTTTGGGGGGATGTTGTTGTTTTATTTTTTGTTTTGTTTAAGTCTAGTAGGTTGTCATGGTAGCATAAGCCTGTAATCTTAGTTGGAAGATGGAGGCAGGAAGAATCAGAAGTTCAAGGTGATCCTTGGCTACACAGTAAGTTCAAGGGCAGCCTGGGCTACATGAGACCTGTCTGGAACAAAGAAACTTGTCTAGGTCTCCATTGACAACTCCTCAGGGAACTGCAGGAGGTTCTTAATGAATGCCTGTTGGATTTGTTGCTATTCTAAGTCTGCCTCCTGAGAGTCTGGGAAGTCAAATGTAAGGGCTGAGATCTTTCAAGTTGAAGAACTCAAGCATTCATGAACATGACTCCCTGCTAGCTTTGCCCTGTAATTTGTCCATCTCGGGTTCTGAAAACTAAGACTTTCTATTGTACACATGACACAGCTGTCTTCAGACTCCCACACTGCCTTCACACCACTGTCACTGCCTAACTGAGTGAGAGCTGGAAGGCACCTACGAAACCACGGCTGTTCAAAGTTGTCAAATCGCCCGTGCACCATCAGACCAGACTCAGTTCAAAGGATGGAGCTGCTCTGATATTCTGGAGACTACTGTGTGTCACTCTGTGTCCATGTGAATGTGTGGAGGCCAGAAGGCTGTCTACCTCCTTAGAGATGGGTCTTTCCTTGACCCAGAGATCACCGACTAGGCTAGACAGGCTGACTAGCAAGCTCCAGGAATCCTCCTGCCTCCACCTCCCCAGAGTGGAGATGACAAGCACATGTCCCCATGCCTAGGACTTGAACATGGGTCCTAGGGATCAAACTTAGATCTTCAAACTTGCAAAGTAAGTGCTTTGCTGACTGAGCCATCTCCACCCCAGAGCCCTGGAGGCCCCTTTGAAGGCATATAAACGGTAGCCCAAATAACCCCCAGCCCTGTAAACCCATAAAGTCACACAGGTGAGTGCAGTTTCTATGCTATCAGCTGCCCCTGCCTGGCGCATGCGAATCTTTAAGAAGAGTCTCGTACATCCTCTGGAGCCTCAAGAATTAAGAATTAAGATTAAGAATCTACATGGGCAGCAATTCGGCTTCTTTGAATACATACTAACTCTTCTTTCTCTCCTCTGTCTTCTCCAACACATTTGAGGGTGCACATATGCACACATATGCACCCTCGCATGCACACACACACACACACACACACACACACACACACACACACACACACTGAAGTCTTCATAAGCCATTTCTTCTTACTGCTGCTGTTCCAAGCCTCACTTACTGAGCAAGCCCATCTTTTGAGGAAATCTATTAGCTAGGATAAAATCATGAACAAGCTATAGAAGAAATTCTGCAAGCCAGGAGGTTTTAATTGCTGAATTTGAAGGTATGCTTTTAAACTATTAACAAAACCATTAGCATTAATTTAGATCCAGTTGTTCTGACCCTCAGGGAGAAGAAGGAGGCCAGAAAACAAAGAAATTCAGAGCCCTCTCAAAAACGGGAAGGTGTGCCCATTACTTCTTGACCTGTACTTCTTGGCTTTGGTTGTCACGTTAATGTGACTCTCATCCCCATCACTTAACTAATTGATTAAAGGAGGACAACCAGCCCAGGAAAAAGTTTCTACACAGAAAAAAGACATGAGCAGAGCAAACAGACAGCCTACAGCATGGGGGAGAGCTTTTGCCTGCTACACTTCAGACAGGGGGCTAGTATATAGAATATACAAAGAACTACAAAAATTAAACACCAAAAGAAATTCCTGCCAGTTAATAAGTGGACTATTAAAATAACAGACAGATCTCAAAAGAAGAAACACAAAGTGTTCAACATCCCTAGCCATCAGGGCAACACGAATTAAAGCTATTTTGAGATTCCATCCCCCACCCCCAGTCCGAGCGGCGACTGTCAAGAAAACAGACAACAAACGCTGGTGAGGGTGTAGGCCAAGAGGAGCTCATACTAGTGAAGCCATTATGGAAAGCAGGCCATACCACTCCTGGGCATCACCTAAAGGACGCTGTCTCCTGCCACAGAGATACCTGCACATCCACGTTCATTACTGCTCTCCTCACAATAGCTAGTAAGTGGAGACAGCATGGATGTCCATCAGCAGATGGATGGATACTGGAAAATGTGGCATATACCTAACGGAATTTTATTCGGCCTTCAAGAAAAAAAAGAAAATCATGACGTATTCAGGAAAACAAGTGTACCTGGAAAGTTTACTATTAAGTTAGGTACCTTAGCTCCAGGGAGACAAATATCACATATTCTCTCTCATGTATGTACAGATCCTAGCTTTTGTTTTCACACACATATATAAACATACATATATATATGTATGTATGTATACATATATATGTATGTATATATGTTTAAGTGGGCATGAATGTGCATATAGGCTATGAAACTAAAGGAGATACAAGAGAGGATAAAGAGGTGTTGAAAAGGGAGTTGGGGAAGGACAGGAGTCACGTGACAGGAAAGCAAAGGGGGGCAACTGGGGATAGAAGGCTACAAGGAAGGGCGGGGAGATGGGGAAGAAGTGGGGAGAGTCAGTGAAAACACAGTTTGTTTGAAAATGCCACAAAGAAATCCGCTACTTTGTTTGTTAATTAGAAAGATAACTTTTTTAAAAGCTGACCAGACAATCCCAGGAATTTGGACTGAGTTAAAAACGTCTGCAATGTATACTAGGAAGACATGCACACTTGAGAGTTCTAAAGCACACTGTCCCACCATGTCCACAGAGAAGGTGACCAGGAATACAAGGGGGCATGCTGTTGGCAGAGGGCAGACTGCGGTCCTAAGACTGTGTGCTTCTTTCCATGGCTTCCAGACTCAGCATTCATGTTCCTTTCATGTCCACAGAGTCTGGTGTCCGTTGCTGTGATAAACACCATGACCAAAAGCAACTTGAGGGAAGACAGGGTTTATCTGCCTTACAAGTTACAGCCCATCATCAAGGACAGCCACAGCAGGAACCTGGAGGCAGGAGCTTAGAGGCAGGAACTGTACCAGAGACCATGGAGGAACACTTCTTACTGGTTTGCTTCCTGGTTCACTTTCAGCTAACTTTCTTATACAGCTCAGGCCCACCTGCCTAGGGATGGTACCGCCCATAGTGGAACCTACATCAATTAGCAATCAGAGAATGCCCCCTGGACATAGCCACAGGCCAATATGATAGAGACAGTTCCTCAGTTGGGGTCTATCTCTTCCCAAGTGTGTCAAGTTGACAGCAAAACTAACCAAGAGAGTTGGCTTATCTTGTTGCCTCATGCTGAAATATTTGGTCCTTTAACCAGATTTGGAAGCTTGGCCAAAGTCTTCCGTCTTTGTCTTCCTTTTGGTGAAAAGACTCACAGTTACCTGAGCCATGCTGGAGTCAGTCACTATCCTAATGAAGTTCTTGAGTAGATGTCAGAAACATTGAGGTGAGACTCTTCTAGATTCTTCTGGAAGCCAGGGTGGCATGGGGCTTTCCAGATAGCCACAAGCAAACCATTTCTGTGGTTTCCTCCACTGTGTAAGCGTCACACAGCACAGACTAAGTCACTTAGTAAAATGGGAACACGATCCATTTTTGCAAAAAAATAAAAATCTACAGTGAATTTTACCTAAGCATTTGACTTAATTTTCCAAATTTAAGGTTCAATTAGACAGAGGGCTGAATGAGGCATAATTCTTTCTTTACAATTACTGGGGATGCTCGAACTGGCTCCATGGAAACACTTCCATTTATATGCACAGAGCAATGGCAACTCCACTGTTCCTTAAAATGCAATCTTCAGAAATTGCCTCATACCAAAGCTTGCTCCTGTCATGTCGCTTCTCACCCATTTTCATTGAAAGCATTCTCTTTTTAGGTAAGCTCACTGAAGCCAAAGACAGGTGAGTTCATCTTGGGGAAAACATTCTCTTAAAAAAGACGAGATCTTGGTGGATGTTTTTTTTTTCCTTCACAAAAATAATTTCAAGGTCTCGTGTCCATCTGTACATGTATCCGCCCACCCACTGATCTCTCTAAATGACAATAAAGGAAAAAAGAAAGAGGCCCAGAGAAATGGCTCAGCAGATAAACATGCTCTCAAAAGCCTTGACGACCTAAGCTGATCCCTGAGAACCACATGGTGGGTGGACAGAACTGGTTCCCTGAAGCTGTTCTCAGCCCATATGTACGCTAGGTCACATGCCCCCCCCCCTCAAATAAACAAAAATGTAATGAAAAAGCATCAAAATAAAGAAAAGAGAAAAAAATACACTCAACTTATCAAAGCAGTGGGGGCTGGAAGCTCATTTGGAATCTTGGATGAGGGAGATTTTGAGGTTTAATTAGAATGTTGAATCTCTTCAGTCCAATTAGTATTTTTGGAAGCCCTGGGCCAAGGTCTTATTAGTACAATAGAAAAACATTAGAATACATGTGTTCTCAAGAAGTTTTCATCTAGTCGAGAAAATAAGACCCAGAAACAAGAAAAGGACAATGTGACAGCAAATGCAATTAGCTGCTAAAATTAACCAGGACGATAAGCCTAGGGGAAAAAAAAAAACCAGACACTCGACCCAAGGCTTCCGGTTCACAGCAAAAATGAGGCTGCTCTATGAAAGCGGGCAAGAGGCTTGCAGGGTTGGTGAAGGCATGGAGAAAACACAGAAGCACAAAGTCTGTGGAGAGGACGGCAGGCAGAAGGTTGTGTTGCAGTCAAGGGCGAGCTCTGGGAGCAGCAGGGACCCCAGGCTCACTTCCTTCAGGGTAGGATATAGATAGATTAGAACACAAAGCTCCCCCCACTCAAAGACATTGTTAAGCAGGAATGCGATGATTTTAGGAGGGCTGGAGTACTCTGCACACAGTTTGAACCATCTAGTTCTTCCCCTCTAACCGTGTGTGTGCACGTGCGTGTGCTTGTGTGTGTGTGTATGTGTGTGTGTGTGTAGAAGTCAAAGTTGGATGTCTTCCTGTATCACTCTCAATATTATTTTTTGACACAGGGTCTCTCACCAAACCCGATTAGGCTAGATGGGCTGGCCAACACACCCCTGGGATCCACCCCCTGACTCTGCTTTCCCCCAGCTCTGGGATTACAGATATGGGCTGCCACAGGCAGCATTTGACAGGCGTTCTGGGAATCTAAACTCAAGTTCTCATGGCAAGCACTTTGCAGAGTTCCTTTTTCCCCTGAGGAACACACAAAACGGAACTACCTATGAAATATGGAAACGTCCCGCGATCACTGGTGAGAGAATGCTCAACAGCTATGTTAACGGTGCTGAAGCTCGCCCTGATTTTATGTGTGGCTCAATGCACTTCATTGGCTGTAGTTAACTATCAAACCTAGTAAAGTAGGGAAATGAAGTACCCAATAAAATGAAAGATACAGTCCATACTAGGCGATATGAACGTAATGATGAGAGGCTGAAAATCACAGGCAAAGATGGTCAGAACCAGCAGGAGACATGATGACAGGGGAATGGGAAAGAGAAGCTTGCACCATGTTGCTTTAATTCTTCAGAAACATTTAAATAAGGGTCTTCTAAGCATGCTCGCCAAAGCAAGAACTTGTACGTGCACTGTTAATTTTGAAAAGGGGTGTTTGGTCAAGACTTCACCCAGACAGAACAAAGCACAGAGGATGCAAACACTTTCCTGAATGAAAACATGGTGGTGGTGGCATTTCCTGGGCCCTGGTGATACAACTGTGTTTATTGTGTTTACTGAATGTTTAAATTACTTTAAAGGCTGAGATTTTTTTTTTAAAAGTTCCCCTTTACAACTACCACTGCAGGACTCTGGAGATCCCAGAATCCTTCAGGGGCTTGTTATCCTGGACCAGGGGCAGAATGACCATAGCAAAGAAACAGTAAAACCTCCGTGGGTGAACCACCAGAAAGGTCTCAGGTGTTAGAAACTCTGTGGGCAAAACCCAAGGATGAGGGGAGGAATTCCCAAACATGAGAATGTTGTCCAAATGGCAGCAGACTCCTCCCTGAAATGCACTGGCTGTTTGGCTAGCATCATTCTCAATTTTTGTTGTATATCAGAATCATATCGGAAATTCTTAAATGAAAATCGAGTCTTCCCATCCTCCACGACTGCTCCATCATCATCATCATCATCACCACCACCATCATCTTCACCATCACCATCCGCATCTCAGCCACAGCATTCCTTTGAGAAGTTACATCTCAAGCTTCCCTGTGTGCATCAGAACCCAGGTATCTTTTACACTGAAGATTCATATATATATATATATATATACACACACACACACACACACACACAGTGTGTGCGCGCGCGCACGCGTGCACGTGCAGAGAGAGAGAGAGAGAGAGAGAGAGAGAGAGGGCTCAGTAGTTAGTAGCTCATACTGCTCTCCCAGGGAACCACAGTTCAGTTCTCAGCACCCACTTAGTTGGCTCACAGCCATCAATAACTCCAGCTTCAAGACATCTGATGTCCTCTTCTGACCTCCTCAGGCATCTGTACACCTGCATGCACACGCATGTGCACATACACACACACATACAACAAAAAACAAACAAACAAAAAAACCTAAAAGCACACTTAGGCATTTTTTTAAAGACAGATTCTCTCATTAAACCTCAAATCCACCAATCTGACCAGACAGGCTGGTCAAGGGATGCAGAGCTCTGTCTCTCCGCACCTCCCTTCCCCCGACTCTCACCCCTCCCGCCTC
>CABHPR010152926.1:0-34845 GCA_902168415.1 Peromyscus melanophrys
TTTTTTTTTTTTCTCAGTTCTTTCTTCTAGATAGTGTTTGTAAGTTGCATAGTTGGTAACAACTTTTTCTCATTCTTTAGGATGCTGCTTCTCTGGCGAGATGGTATCCTTTGCCTAGCAGAAGCTTTTTGGTTTCATTTGGTTCCATTTTGGTTGCTGATATTAATGCTTGCACTATTGAGTCCTGTACAGAAAGTTGTTTCCTGTGCCAATGAGTTCCAGTAGATGTCCTACTTCATCCTTTATGAGATTCAGGGTATCTGGTTTGAGGTTCTTGATCCCCATGGTGTTGAAATTTGTGAGGGTAGAATTTGTTTCATTCTTCTACATGTAGCCATCTTGTTTGACTAATACCAATTGTTGAAGATGGTGCCTTTCCTCCAGTATGCGTTGTCCGACTCTGTTTAAAACCAGATGGCTGTGTGAGTTTTGGCTTATGTATGGGTCCTTAATTCTATTTATTGATCAATGTGTCTGTTTTTATTGCCACCACAATGCTGTTTTTAATTACTGTAGCTCTATAGTATAACTTGGAATCTGGGGTGATGATATCTCCAACAGCTTATTATTATTTGGGATTGTTTTGCCTATTCAAGGTCTCTTATATTTCATTTGAAATTTAAGATGGTATCTTCAATTTCTGTGAAGAAATTGAAAAAGGTACTAAAAGATAGAAAGACCTCCCATGTTCATGTGTTGGTAGAATTAATATTGTGGAAATGGCCACCATACCATAAGCAATCTACTAAGTCAATATAAACCAAATCAAAATTCCAATGCAGTTCTTCACAGAAATTGAAGTTATCATCTTAAATTTCAAATGAAATACAGTATCATCATCCCAGATTCCAATTTAAAACTCTTAGAAGTATTATTAAGCAAATAGAAATACCCGTTATGAAGAAAAAGCCTTAGAGACTCTGTTTAGATGTATGTGGGAATCAAGCCCTTAGGCCACCCAAGGCCCCCTGCCCACCTTCCCTTCTGTATTTCAGATGGGAAAGAAAATAAGTTTTTCATCAGACACAAGAGAGATGCCATCTGCAACATCAGCTGTGGGAGAGATGACACACAGATGCTATTGGTGGCCTTTAGGCTTGCCAGGATCCAGTCAGCTCTTGCCTTGCAGAAGCAAGCCACCAGCAGATTTGGGGAGTCACAACTCAGCCTCAAGGAGCATCACCAAACAGGCATGGAGAAATGGTTTTTTGTTTTGTTTTGTTTTTTCTCTTTTACTCTTTTGGAGGGCCCGCCACCCAGTTCTCAAATAAATCACACATGGTGGCTTATTCTTAATTATAAATGCTCAGCCTTAGTTTGCTTGTTTCTTGCCAGCTTTTCTTAAATCATTCCATCTACCATTTGCCTCTGGGCTTTTTCATTTTCTTACTTCTGTATATCTTACTTTTGCTCTTATTCTGTAGCTGGCTGTGTGGCTGTGTGGCTGGCCCCTAGCATCCTCCTCTCCTTGTTCTCTTGCTCTTTCTTCCCCCACCCCCAAGATTTCTCCTTCTATTTACTCTCTCTGCCTGCCAGCCCTACCTCATCCTTTCTCCTGCCTTGTTACTGGCCGTTCAGCTCTTTATTAGGCCATCAGATATTTTAGACAGGCAAAGTAACACAGTTTCACAGAGTTAAACAAATGCAACATAATAGAATGCAACACATCTTTGCATCTTTAAAAAAATACTCCACAGCATAAACAAATGTAAAACAACATCTTTAAGTAATATTCTACAACATTTCCCCCTTTATATCTAAATAAAAAGAAAGGTTTTAACTTAAACATAGTAAAACCATACACAGCAAAAACAGTTATCAAGTAAGAATTACATTTACAATACTATGTCCATTTGTAGTTAGCATATTCAGAGAAAATAATGCATTATCTATCCCATCTTAGTGAATCCAAAGTTTAACACTTAATTTACTTTCTATCACAACTAAAAAAAACTGCAACTATCTAGTCATCAACTCTGCCAAAGACCCAGAGGATCTAATATTATTTAACAACAGAGACATTTGGCTGCCTGGACAGTCACTCAAAGTTCCTCTGCAACATTGGGGCATCCATCTTAGGCCTACAGACCCAGAATATCTGGCAAACTTTTCAATGAATCAGGAAATTTGAAGAACTGTCCTGCCTTGCATTTGCAAAGTTTGATAGTCACTTTCCTCTACGTCTTGCAAAATATCTGGCAGACTCTTCTGTGAAGCAGGAATTTTGAAGGACTGTCCTGCCTTGTTTTGGCAAAGTTGAACAGTCTTTTTCCTGTGTATCCTGCATGTCCAGTCTGCACAGCACATTGTCAGCAGTCAAAGGCAAGAACAGTTTCTTTGCCCAGTGGCTAACCTTGCCACAATGAAAGCAAACTCCATAAGGAGTTTCTTCAGTGCCCATCATCTCTGAAGTAAATCGGTGCTGCCAGGAACATAGGTGTCTCATTGTCATGAAAAACCCTAAGTTAACAAAACATTTAAATGTCATATTCTATAGGTCTTTGAAGTGTTTGAAGACCATCTATATACGTAAACTATATCTCTATATGATCTTGAAAAATGTACCTAACATATCTACAAATTTGATCATTCTGACTAACTACTAACCTGTGTTTCTTGATTATCCTAAATAGTTTATATTAATACCTTTCAAAAACTAGAATTTTACCTTACATTTTTAAATGAACTACATAGGTACAATATCTTTAACAAGACAAAAAACATATATACAGTGTAACAAAAATTAGCTTAAATTTGAACAATAAACAAAAGTCCTTTAAACAAGAGTAGAAACAGATACACAGGGTATGTAACAAAAATTACCTTAAATTTGTATCAATATACAAAAGTCCTTACATACAAAATATTTGAGTTGTTTTTTACTTTATAGTAGATTCAATAATCTACCCTATTATTTAAAGTGGATTCAATAATCTACCCTTTTATCTTATCATTCCTATATCCCCCCTTCTCTTTTTTTTAAAGAGATCTCTGAATGTAATCTCATTTGTATAGTTTCCTTCCTTGCTAACACCAGTTACAATTAATAAACAACCCCCATAAATGATGACAAACATACATAACCCACGAAATAATTAAATGCCTCCCACCCCACCCCACTTTTGGGAATGTGGGCGTTGTGTTCTCCAAACTGTCTGTAGGCAGAGCAACATTAAGTTTCCCTGAGAAAATTTGAGATAACAACCAAGTCCTGAAAATACCAGATATAACTTTGTTGATAGATATCACTTGTCAAAGTTCAGGAGGTCTTCCCTTATCAAACCATATTAACCTAGAAGGAATCCACAGCCTCTCGTTTCCTATGGAAACAAAAGTAAAACCTCATTTCCAAAACATTTTTAACTTCCATTTTAAAGTTAAGGCATTCCTAAAGTATATAGGCTGGTTTACTTCAGCTGTTGCTGTTTCAATCTCATGCCTCTCAGCAGCTGTCTTTTGCTCATCAGCATTCAAAAAAATTCAAAATCAACACAATAACATACAGGATCCAGACTCTCTTCATATTTCTCATCTCTATGTGGCTTATTTTTTATTATTTTACTTTTCTCCTAAAATACTTTATTATTTCTTAAATATCTCTTTCTATGGCTGTCCATACCCTTTTTCTTTCTTTATTAAGCCCAACCACATTGTAAATACATTGGAGCCTGTTTAGAGGTTTTTCCATCTGAATCTCTTTTACTGTGTATCTTTCAGTGTTTTTTGTCTTCACAAGCAAAAAACTGCTAAGCAGTGAGGCTGAGACCTCCATGCAGCTTTGGTGGCTGGCTCTGTCCACTTCTCAGGTCAGGAAACCCAAGCCAAAAGCTTGCAGCCCAGTCAGAGGTAGGTGACCAAGAACTGCATTTAACCTTCCTAGAGCTCTACAGTGCTGATGCTTGCACTGTGTTAGGCATTTTTACTTAGGTTTTTTTTTTTTTTTTTTTTTTGTTCCTATATAATATACTGGCTGCTCAAGGGCTTATACTGGCTGCTCAAGGGCTTATCAGCAGTCAGAAACTCTTTTTTTTTTGGTTTTTCGAGACAGGGTTTCTCTGTGTAGCTTTGCGCCTTTCCTGGAACTCACTTGGTAGCCCAGGCTGGCCTCGAACTCACAGAGATCCGCCTGCCTCTGCCTCCCGAGTGCTGGGATTAAAGGCGTGCGCCACCACCGCCCGGCCAGTCAGAAACAAAGTAGTCATATCCTCTCCTCCTCCCCACCCCCGCCTCAGCTTTCTAAGGACCTACATGGAAATTCAAGAGCCCCAAGTTGGGTACCAAAAGGTTGGGGTTTTTTTTGTTTGTTTGTTTTGTTTTTTACTGTTTTATTTTTTTGGGAGGCCTGCCACCTAGCTCCCAAATAAATCACACATGGAGGCTTATTCTTAATTATAAATGCCCAGCCTTAGCTTAGCTTGTTTTTTTTTTTTTTTTTGCCAGCTTTTCTTAACTTAAATTACCCTGTTTACCTTTTGCCTCTGTGCCTTTTCCCTTTCTTACTTCTGTATATCTTACTTTCACTCTTACTCTATGACTGGCTGTGTGGCTGTGTGGCTGTGTGGCTGTGTGGCTGGCCTCTAGCATCCTCCTCTCCTTGTTCTCTTGCTATTTCTTCTCCCCCTCACCCAGATTTCTCCTTCTATTTATTCTCTATGCCTGCCAGCCCCACCCCCATCCTTTCTCCTGCCTTGCTACTGGCTGTTCAGCTCTTTATTAGACCATCAGGTGTTTTAGATAGGCAAACTAACACAGCTTCACAGAGTTAAACAAATGCAACATAAAAGAATGCAGCACCTCTTGGCATTATTAAACAAATGTTCCACAGCATAAACAAATGTATTTTAAAATGATATTCTACAACAGAGAAACATATCAGAAAGTAAGAGACCAGACTTTTCCACAGTTCCAAGACCAGCAGATGGAGCTGAAAACTGGAAGACATGTTTTGCCCCTGACCTTGACCCCTCAGTTCTACTTTCTGAGCTTTGACAACTCACTTCGTGGTCTGGATGAAGGTCATCTAACCATTTTGCAGAAATAGCTGAGCTCATTCACAAGCTCACTATTACTCACAAATGCTTGGCATTTCATACTTCATATAAACCTTCCCATGAATTATCTCACTGGATTTTGAAAAGTCTGAAAGATGGAGTGAGGGTGAGAAGGACTAGGGACAAGGACAGGCTCTGGGGCCAAATAGAGATGGCCCTGTCTCTTGTTAATTGCATGGAAGTAATAATGGTGCCTGTTCACTAAAAGTGCAGGCAGGGCTTTTAAAGTACTGACTCCTGTAGTTTTCTAACAAGGTTATTTTTTTAACCACATAAAACTACCTTAATAGAAAATGTAACCTAGCTTTCCTGAAATATCGATCGATACCTTCATAGATATGGTTTGTTATACCTAGACCTCCTCTCTATTTAGAATTTTCCTTGACCCTTGAACTGTTGGAAGTAAGCTGTACATATCATGCCCCGTTTCCCCAAAGACTCTTTAGTATTTTGTAAGAATATAGTCCCTCGCCAAACACACACACCATAAATAGGAGATATTTAATAACTGTCCATGTCCATGAGGCTCAGTGTGATAATTCAGGACTCGATGAGCAATGTTCAGACAAAGTCATTAGAATTTCCATTTCTCAAGCATTCATCACTGGGGACATTATCATGTCTAGATCCCCTGTTTCTTTATTCTCTCTCATGTAGGACTTTTCCTCAGTGTACCCATTTTACCTGATCTTGGAGTATTAAAAAAATTCAAACTGTTGTCTAAGCAACTACCAGTGTGAGCCTGTTTCCCCACAGTTTAGACTCAGATGTACTTTGGCTTTTGTTTTCTTTTACTTTGGGGCTGGAAACACCCCAGACAATCATTTTCCTCTCAGCACATCTAAAAGGCTGTTGTACTTATTTCCCCCAACAGTGGGTAATGTTAACTTGCTTACTCAGTGAATAAGATGTTCTCTGTCTCTCTCACCACAGCGAAGTGCTGTTAAGGCCTTCCCAGTGAGATGATAATTTATGTGGGCTGGCTTTGAGGTTGCTTCTCCTTCAGTCCACTCTCTAATTTTAGTTTCCTTTCATGAGTCCACCTGCATATTGGTCCTTCTCTATATTGTTTCTCCTTTCACATGGTTTAGCTAGCATTTTTCCCTGGTGGGGGCGGGGGGAGGTTTTTTCTGCTTTTTTCATAACATGCTTGGGGGAAAGTGTTTTTGTCTTTAGTGAAAGGCATCAGGATAGAATGTGAGTTTCCCTGGTTCACATAGTTTCTTAGTTCAAGTAATTCAGACAAGACAGTTAACTCTGAAACACTTTCCCATTTGTAAGGTAAGAATAATAACATCATACCTTAGGTCAGTTCAGAGGATTAGTAAGATGATGATGTCCAAGTGCCCACTCTGGTGTAAAACATTGCAACTGCTATTAAACAGGAGCTGTTTTTTAGAAGGATGGAAGAAAGCCCAGACTGCAGATACCGACATACAGTGAAAAGGTTTGAGAGATGTGTGCTGGGATTTGCTATAGAGCAGGGCCATTTCCATCCCTACCCCATTCCAGCAAGTGCTGGTCAGGTGTCAGTACTGTAGCTGATTCAGGCGTAACATCTGGAAACATAGAAAGGGCAGTCTTGGACTTGTCTTCACTTCCTTTCATGTGATCCAGGTAAGACACAGACAGACTTGTGCTCCTCAGCTGCTAAACAGGACACTCTAGACATCATCCTGCAGCTTCCCGGCCACCAGGCTGTCACCAGCTCCCACCAGAAGCCTCCCATTCTCTCCACTCTGAAGCTCTCCCACCTGTCTGTCAATTTTAAGTCTCTGCAACCCACCAAGGGTGTTTGTCTACTTTCCTGCACACTACAATATATTCTAAAATCTAGACTTTAGTTGTTGAATTTGTGTGTGTATGTGTGTGTGTGTGTGTGTTTCCACACAACAGAGAGGATACTAATTAGAAAATTAACAGAAATTCAACTCCTGGCTATCTGGGGATGGTCTAAAGACCAATGGAGGCATTTCTGTTTGAAACATTATCTTAAGAGAACAAACACCCTATATGGGAGGCTCCTTTGATTACTTTCTCAAAGCCCTCTCTTTAGCGAGAGAGCATTGTAATTAATTAAAACCCACCTTGACTCTTGGTTAGTTTTTCCCTTGATTAGCTTAGCCCAGCAATTTCTCATCCATCCCTCACAAAACACTAATCATTCTCAGTTGAAGCGGCCCGATCTGACACCTGGCTATTGTGGAGCTGAAAACACCATGCTATTTCAGAAGTCTAAATCCTACAGCAATTTAAATTTTGTTCAGTCACAGATAGAAATGATACAAAATAGCTTTCATTATAGAAACTAATGGATAATAATGACACTAATTTAAGACTTCAGAGGCATGAACACAAAGTGGAAACTTTGGACCAATTAAAAAAAAAAGCCCTACATACTTTTAAAAGAGAAGTGCTAGGTTGCCTGATATGTTTCTTCTTTAGCTTGAAATTTTCTTCTCTGCACAGTTCCAGGTCTCAGCTAACGACTTCAAAATCAATGCAGTTTTCCCGGGAGTATTCCTCCGAGATTGAGACTGATGGTAAATTACATATGGAGCAGCGTAGCTCAGACAGCTATGCCTTTCTTCCAAACATCATAAACTTTACAAAGAATCACCAGTGTGGCTTACTCCTGTAATCCCAGCTAAGGCACAGCAATTTTCATGGATACAAGGAAAGTTGAAGCTATAGAGTGACGGCTTGTCTCAAAAGGTAAAAACAGAAGCAAGCCAACAGAAGTCACCAATGTAAGTGGTATCCATATGACACACAGGGTGTAATGTTAGAGTTTTTGAGTGACTTGCATGAAGGGAACCAACACCAGTTATCATGTGACAGGGAAGAATACTAGAACAACAGGGACAGACTCAATCTCTTTGGCTCTTCTGGCTCAACTGAAGCTTATGGTGGCATCCTTGATAAGACACCTGGGATAACTTGTTCTGAAAAGGCTAGCACTTTGAGTTCATATTTTACTTTCTAGTTTACATGGATTGTAAAGGGTGCTCCTACCTATTGCACCACTGAGAAACAATAAAAGGATGATGCATCCATAATTTGCCTTTTAAAAATTCCCCACGTAGGGCCATATTTACAGAAGGCACAGTGCAATGGGGTTAGCCTGGGCTGCTGTTGCAGGTAGGTTGGTTTCCCCAGGTATCTTCTCAAATGGGCAGCAGAAGACAAAACAGAGCACTGGTCCTCCACCTTCCTAATGCTGGAACCCTTTAATACAGTTCCTCATGTTTAACACTACTTCATAGCTGTAATTTTGCTACTTTTGTGAATCGTTATGTAAATACCTGCATTTTCTGATGGTCTTAGGTGACTCTATGAAAGGGTCATGTGACCCTAAAGGGGTCATGACCCACAGGTTGAAAACCACTGCCCTAAAGTGTGGCTCAGTACCCACGGGTCTTTGGGATCGTCTCAGAAAGAGCCCCAGAAGGCACTAATGTTATTCTTGTAGCACAACAAAACTCCTTATCTGTGGCTTCACATTCTGAGGTTTCAGTTACCTGCAGTCATTCTTAGGTCAGAAAACACTAATTGAATAGTTGTGGAAATAAGTAATTCTCAACTGTTACCTCAGGGTATTGTTATAATCATCCTATTTCATTTTTTTAGCTACTGTTAGTCTCTTACTGTGACTAATTTATACTTTAAGCTTATCATAGGTATATATGGCTAGGAATAAACATAATATATAGGGTTGGGTACTATGTGTGGCTTTAGAGATCTATTCAGTACCTTGGAGCCAAGCCTACGTAGGTAAAGGGTGCAATGCTAATACTGCATGGTATTTAATGCTTTCACTCTCTCATGAATGCACAGTGGAAATTTCAGTGTGCTGTGTGACACATAATATTCCTGCACATTAGTTTCAAAAGCAACCATTACAGTCTACCCGTGTTTTAAAACCCACTTATGAAATGGCCAAAATATAAAGCAACATGATTCATGTGACTAAAGTTCTGAAACACACACTCAGGTTCTCACTTAAAAATGTTTGAGGCTAATATTAAATGATTATGGTTATTTTTATTCCTTTTTTGTGGTACTGAATTCAGGGTCTCACAAACAAACTAGGCAATTGCAGCTGAGCGACCCCCTTAGCCTTGTTTATTTATTTATTTTATTTAGTCAGTTTTTTAAGGCATGACCTCTCTAAATTGTCCAGCAAGGATTTGATATTTCAGCCTCTTGTCTCAGCTTCCCAAGTAGCTAGGGGTACAGGCATGCACCATCATATTCAGCTGGCCTAATATTTTTAAAGGAATTATGTGTGTCTCAAATTTCCCAATAATTTCAAATGAGGGAGGCAAATATCAATAGATAATGTATACATGCAAGCACTTTTGGGTCTTCAGTAGTTTTCAGAGTGGCAAGGATGGCAGAGATGAGCGAGTTGGAGAACCAATGATCTTGACAACCCACTCTTCCTTGTTGTGTTCTAGTATCTTGTGAATCCCTGGCTGTCCAAATAGCCCAAGCTCCAATTGTCTCATTTCTGTTGGAAATCCCTTTAATATTTGATTAAAGCTTACCACTGCCCCTCAGGTGGCCCTTTTCTCTCCCTTCTTTCTAATATCCCTCAGATCCTGGGCTCAGGCCCTTCTCAGCCAACCTGAGCTTTATGCTCTTCTTCATCCTCTGTCTGCCTTCTACCTCCTTGAGCAGAGATTCTTCTCATACTTCACATTTCATCCTGAGTAAAACCAGAAGACTCAACTGATACCTCAAACAATGGTAAGCCCCTTTAAAGCACACCACTGTGGTCTACAGTGCCTGTGTATGGTTTCATTTAGCAGCAATATGGTCACACTAAATATTTATTGAATGTTTTCTCTATGCTGGGACTTTCTCTAGGTGAAAAAATTAACCTACAATGACGAAAATAATGAGAAATATCCAGTCCTTGTGGGTCTCATGGTCTTGTACGTGGCGGTGGGGGTGAGGCATGGGGTGGTACCAAATGAGAAAATAAATATAAATTATATGACAAATCAATTGGTAATAACATCCACATACAGAACAAGCACATGAGGAGGATCTAGGCATGTTGGGAGTGGGCATGTGGCTATACTTTTAAAGGCTGATCATGGAAGGTAGAAGGTGATAGAGCAAAAAACACTGGAGCAGGTTGCTTAGCATTGGAAGGGAGAAAACTTCAAGAGGCATTGAGAATAGATGCTCATTGGTATTAAGTATTGTAAGGAAAAGTACACTTTTTTAAAGATTTAATTTTTAACTCTGTGTGTGTGTGTGTGTGTGTGTGTGTGTGTGTGTGTGTGTGTGTGTGTGTATCTGTAGATGCATGTACAAGTGCAGCCTGTGGATCCCCAAGAACTGGAGGAACAAGTGGTTGTGAGCCAGTCAGTGTGGGTGATGGGAACCAAAATTGGGTCCTCTACAAGAGGGCCTTTTAACTACTGAACCCTCTATAGATTTCCAGCTTCAGAAATCTATACATTTTAAGAACACTGACATACATTCTTTGATCTCCCTTTTCTTTGCTAACGTCAATACAGGCAAAGATGCCACCTGTTGTTGAAGGAATGATCACTGCTAACTCTGCTTTCAGAGCCCACTTACTTTCCAGCCAGACACGTGGTGGCTTGCTGAAAATGACTTGGCTGGTAAAATCTGGCTTTCTTCCTCTGTTTTCTCTGTAGCAATGTTTTCTGTAATCCATCACACAAAGGGGAAGTCCTCTTAGTGCGGACTTGTCCTCTATAAGACCTATCAGCAGGACACCAGCCAAGAATTCCTAAGATGATGTGCACTTGTCTGGACTGTCCAATGATCTCTCCCCAGACCATATGCCTGAGGACATGTGCCTGCTGGGAACCTTAGAACTCCTTGAGTTTTAACTGGGATCAGAGTCTTTGCCCTGACCCCAGCTTGCTGCTCCCATAAGAAACGCTTTGAATGGGTGGGGTCACAGTCCCGAGGGAAGGTATGCTTGTAACTGTTACTATGTATTCATCTTAGAAACAGTGCCAGATATGTTTAGCATGAGGCAATATGTTTGATTTCAAGAGGATTGAATGGAAAATGAAAGCTCACTAAAAACCCTGGAAGTGAAGAGCTTGGGCCCTTAGCAATCTAAGAGGAACAGGGTAAGAGGCCATTAGTGCTCCAAATGGGTTTGCATTGAACAGAACAGGGAATTAGGCATGGATACCAACAGTGTTTAACAGAGGCATGGCTGAAGAGTAGCTGATTCAGGGTAGCAACTGGGGTTTAAGTTTTCCTTCTTAGAATACAGACATGAAAAGCATCCTGGAGGTGAATCATGGGAGCTTGGCTGATCGAATTGCTTCCACTAAGGAAGCCAAGATCTGAAGGAAAGGCACAACCCTTCTTCCCTAACACCCATTATATCCTTCAAGTCCTAAATTCACACAACTAAAAACAAAACTGTCCTCCTCCTACATTTTGCAAGAGATTCTTATCTTACACTGAAATAACTGTATCTCCCTATCTCCTTGCCATTAATTTTCCTTCCACTCTCCAAGATGACCAGATTGGGCTCCTAAAAATAATACTGCACAAACATGACCTAGTTATGTGTTTCTTTGCATAGTTATACCTACATCTTGCATAAACACACCAATTTGCCACCCTTTTCTCTTAGAAACTCTCTCTTACCTTAGGAATAAAACTTAAGTACTTTGAAAGAGTGCCTGTACTGGTTACTTTTTTTGGCAACTTGACACAAACTGGAGTACCTGGGAAGTGGGAATTTCAGCTGAGGAATTGCCTCCAGATTGGCCTGTGGACATGTCTGCAGAGCAGTTTCTTAATTGCTAAATGATATAGGAGGGCTTAGCTCATTGTGGGTGGTGCCACCCCTAAGCAGGTGGTACCGTGTTTTGTAGGAAATGTAACTAAGCAAGGCAGAGAAGGAAAGCCAGTAAGCAGCGTTCCTCCATGGTTTCTGCTTCAGTTACTGCTTCCAGGTTACTTCTTGAGTTTCTGCCTTGGCTCAGCTCAATGCTAGACTCTAGCCTGTAAGCCAAACATTTCCTTTCCTCCTCCAGTTGCTTTTGGTTATGACATTTTTATCATAGCAATAGAAAAGCAAGCTAGAAGAATGCCAGGGCTTGGAAATGTTGACCAAAAGCCTACAGTAAGTGTGGTTGGCCTAAATCTTCACTAGCATGGTTAGGAGATGATGTAACCTTTAGGAGGATCTAGTGGGAAGAAGCTGGGAGCTTGCTCTTGAAGAGGGCATTATGACCCCACAATTCTCTTTTCTTTTTCTGCTCTCAGGCCACCACCAAGTGAGCATGTTTCTTGTGCTACACGTTTCTGTCATGAAGCACTGCCATGCCACTGTCCCAAAAGTCATGGGGCCAAACAAATATAGCCTGAAGCCTCTGAAATAATAACCAGCATGAACCTTTCTCATTATGGCTTGATTTTTCTCAGGTATTTCTTTTCTTATGTTTTGTTTTTCAAGAAAGTGTTTCTTTGTGTAGCTTTGGCTGTCCCAGAACTAGCTCTGTAGACCAGGCTGGCCTGGAACTCACAAAGACCCACCTGTCTCTGCCTCCTGAGTGTTGGGATTAAAGGCGTGTGCCACCACTGCCCAGCTCAGTATTTCTTATAGTGACAAGACAAAACCAAAACCAAAAACCTAACTACCACCAAGTGGTCCCCAAAGTTTTCATCTGCTACTTCAAAAGTTTCTTTCAGCCATGCTTTTGCCATGTCTCAAAAATACACAATTTCTTTCTATACTGTGAGAAATGGTCACATTGGTGATCCCTTAGGAATTCTCCTTCAGTCGATTCTTTTTAGCTCTGTGGTTTGTGGAAGGGCCCAGCCTGTCAGAACAGCTCAGTGAGCTGCTGCCAGGCACTTCACAGTTCTGAGGGAAGCAGAGATTACCTGGTCTGTCATTGGGCTTGTGTAGTTTGACAGCCTCAACATGACACGGTACGGCACTTTTATTGGTGACGTCACATCCCCTTGAGATTGTGTTTCCAGAATTTATGGTGGTAAAACATGACGTGAAAAATCTAAGTGAAAGAAACAAAGCCTCTGGTATTCAACGAGACTGGGGTCTGAAGAGTTAAAGAGCACCAGCTACGTTTTAGTACATACACATTGCCAAGGGCCTGGCTGCTTAAGGATGAAGTAAAAATACTGCTTCTTCTAATGTATACGCACTACTTCTGAAACGGCTATAGTTAATTCCCACTACTTGATGTGGTTGTATCCTGAGAACTCCCCGGGGATTCTGAGATTCTGAACACTAAACTGTGCCATGGTTATGAGAACAAGATAGGCCATTGGTCTCTCCATTCCTTTTAGTTGTAGTTTGAATTTAAGATGTCTCCATAAACTCGAGTATCTAAACACTTAATCAGCAATGGATTGTGATGTTTGTGGAAGGCTGTGGAACTTTTAGGAGCTGAGGCCTCTCTGGAGGAAGGAGATCTCTTGAGGAGAGGCTCTAGAGACTATCTCTCAGCTCTGATTTCCACCACAGGCTCTCTGAGCTTCTTGATACACTGGCATGTAGTAGACCATGATCTCTTCTCAAGCTTCAGTCATCAATGCTAGTAGACATTTCCACCACCATGCCTTCTCCTCCATTACAGACTGTGTCCCCTTTAAACAAAGCCAAAACAAATCTTCCCTAGAGCTGCTTTTTGTCAAGTATTTGGTGGTAGCAATGAGAAAAGCAGTACACCTGGGATGGAAAATTGTGTTCCGTATGTACTAATGCTCACAGTCATTGTTGAGAGTAAATGCAATTTGCAGAATGATAAAAGAGACTGGCAATATCAAAACATCAACAAATAAGAGAGATCATCCCTACAGAAAACAAACAAGAAGACTGAATGAAGGCCTCATGAAAAGAAGATGTAAAATGAACAATTCTTGGTTTACTATAGATTTAAAAAAATGTTATCTGTTTTGTGATCACTGCTGGTATATTAGTTGGCTTGAATCAATTTTAAATGTGTTTCCATATCTTACCTGGTTCAGCATTGCCAATGTAAAAGCAGTTTGTGTTCTCCTCTCTGAAGAGTCTTGGGGCTTGAGCTCTCAGGAGTAGGCTGTTCACTAAGAAGATCACTAATAAATGAGGAGGAGAGCTCTAAGTCAACAGACATGTGAGTTGTAAGTCAGAAACAAAAGAAAGCCACAAAACCAGGCAACAGAATCCCTCCAAAAGATCCTAACCCATCAGCTTTGAGTCTGCATGGCCAAATGTCTGAGGAAGAGTTCACAGATTTAAAAGAAGTTATCAATGACCCCACAAACAAGAATGTGGGTAAAGCAAGGGAATGGATTCAGGTCCTGGAGATGAAATTCACAAACACAGGGAAGAAAGTTTCCAAAATGGATAAGTCAATTAGCATTATGCATGAAAAATCTGGTAAGACAGAAAGAAAATTCAGCAAGGAATATGAGATTTTTGAAAGAAAAAAAAAGAAATGTCAGAAATGAAGGCTCAGTTTATCAAACGATAAACATAGTCATACACCTGGCCAGGCAGACATAGACATTTTTCAAGGACTAAAAATGAGACTAAGAAAAACTCAACTCAAACATCAATAAAGAAAACACTAAGTATGCCTAGAATGTCCAATAACAATGAGATAATCAAGAAACAAAACTTATACATCCACATGGGAAGAAGAAAGGGTTCATATAGAGAGCAAAAGCAGAATTTATTTGAAATTACAGTAGAAAACTCCCCAAATCTAGAGAAAGACATTGATATTCAAACACAAGTAGCATTTAGAATCACAAAAAGGCAAAACTAGAGAAGGGTCCTACCATGGCACAGTGTCAAAAGGACAAAACAAAGAAACAAGGTTAAAAGCTATAAGGGAAAAGTGCTAATTCACTTGCCATGGAAGAAAAGTCAGAATTACACCAGATAGCTTATTATAAGGCTTAAAAACCAAGAAAGTGTGGAAAGACGTATTCCAAACCCTGAAAGTAAATAACTGCCAAGTAAAGATAACCATACCTATCAAAGTTTTCTTTTAAAATTGATGGAGAAATGGATAATTCCAAACTCATATGAATTCAGCTCATGACCACCAATCTGTCACTGAAGGTAACAGTTGTAACAGTTGAAGGAATGCTATATGCAGAAGAAAAAGGAAAGATAGTTTCCATCAAAAGAACACAGGAAAGGATAACTTTCCAGAGATGAGAAGATGAGCAAAGGAAAACACAGAAAGAGATCCATTATTTCCAACATAGTAAGTGAGCAGCTAACCCAGTTATGAATGAGAGAGAAAGAAAAGAACAAATAATTCCCAAACAACCAGAGATTGTTTAGAAGTTTCTTCTTAGATAAAAACCTTCTACCTCAGTGTAGATGCAGGGTGTTACAGGGGAGGCAAAACAATGGATGTTCTAAGGGAAGGTGAAACATTCCACTTGCAAGGAAGCTTCTTAATCTCAGGAAGCAAACAACTCAAAGGCTTCAAGGAAATCCCCCAAACCGACTAGATTCACTAGGCTCCTCCCTCCTCAAGCATACATATGCTGTAAGGACTGCTGAGAGACAGTCTTACACAAACTGGGCTGCCTAGAAAGAGTCTTAGACCAGCTGAGACACCTGGAAAAAGTAGAGCTCCAACAATTGGCCTAGAACTAGCCCTAGTACCTGGAAGATGCTCAGAAGACCAAGTGAAGCACCTGGGCAGGGCATTCTCTGACCTGTTAAGCTGCTGGAAGGTAGTACAGTGTGGTCCAGATTTCTAGCATTTATTAACTGCCATCAGTTCTGGGGTTGGCTTTGTTGACCCATCTATCTTTGAGGCATTTTGGTTACTGCAAGTAACCACTCACTCACGGTCCTGCAAAACTTATTGGTTCACCATGGATTGTGGTGATACCTGTACTTTGGTTTGTTGCAAGTTCCCTACATGGGATAAGTAGTCATTTGATACTGTGTCCCCAAGAATAGTATCAAATAATAAGACAAAAACAATAGAATTATAAGAATTAGTAAACATCTCCCAATAATAATCTTAAATATAAATGACTTCAACTCATCAACAAAAATGCACACTAGTTGACTAGTTAGCCTGGGATCTGTGAGACTCTGTTTCAAAAAACAACAACAATAACAAATCCAAGATCTGAAGTAAGTAATCTAATGATGCACTTCAGGGTCTTAGAAAAATAACAGACTAAATTCCAAGCAGTAGATGTGAGGATAATGAAGATTGAGGTAGAAATAGATGAAATACAGATGGAAAGAGCAATATATAGAATCAAAGAATTATTTGAAGAAAAAATGACAAGTTCTGTCCAGATTAACCAAAAGAAAGAGAGGACTGCATTTAAAACAATTAGAGATGAAACAGTGACTTTTACAACAGAGTCCCGTGAAATTCAGAGGCTCTGAATGAATAACCAACCCATATTTGACAGACACTAAACATCCTCAGCCATCAGGAATTTACAAATTAAAACTCTCTGGAGATTCCTCTTCATTGGAATTAGAATGCCCATCTTGAAGATACCAAGAAACAAATGCTGGCTGGGATATGGGAAAAGCCAAATCCTGACACTTCTGTGGGAGCGTAAACAGATGTAGCTCCTGTGGATATCAATGTGTAGGTTCCTCAAGTCTAAAAATGGAACTTCAGTATGATCTAGCTATGCCATTCCTGGGTATATTCCTAAGGAATCTAAGTTAGCATACCATAGGTAATTGCATATCCATGCCATTGTTGTATTACTCACAATAGCCAAGTCATGGAAGCAGTGTAGATTTGAATCAGTAGAAATATGAAGTCAGAGATGATAGCACATATTCACAATGGAGTTTTTTCAAGTGTAAAATAGTGAAGTCATGACATTTGAAGTAAAATGGATAGAATTGGAGAGCATTATGTTAAATGAATTAAGTCATATTCGGCAGACAAATAGCACTTTTTCTCTTAGCAAAATCTAGATTTAAGATACACACACATACATACACACACACACACACACACACACACACACTGTATGAAAAAGGCACAGTGAGAGCAACAAAAAGGGTCTAAAAAGGGGAGAGGGTGAAATTTCCAAAGAATCAATAAGCAATTATATGAAATACAGAAGTGAAATCTGTAATTACTCTGTATGATGAAATAACTAAAATTTCTTTAAGGACCGATAATACCAATAACTAATAATGAGGATTTTAAGCAATGTTATTTTCATTATCCTAAATTGAATGCATTGTGAAGCCCTTCAAACATAAAGCATAAATAACAAGATAGTAATACATTCAGTATTTTAAAAGATTTACTTTATTTTAATTATGTGTATGTGTGTGTCTTTATGTGGGTATTCCCACATGAGTAGGGGTGCCTGCAGAGGCCAGAAGAGGGTGTCAGATTCCCAAAGCTAAAGTTGCAGGAGGTTGTGAGGTGCCTGATGAAGTTGTGGAAACCACATCTGGATCCTCTACAAGAGCAGCAAGTGTTCTTAATAATTGGGCCATCTCTCTAGCACCATGTTTAATCATTTTATAGTTTGCATTTAAATTTATTTTGAATTGTTAGGTGTGAGGTTAAAGTTGAGGATCATTTTTAATCATTTAAAAATATTTGATGTTTATGGATTTTGCCTGTACATGTCTTTGCACCACAATCCCCTGCAACTGGAGTTACAGCCACCTGTGAGGCACCATGTGGGTGGTGGGTGGTGGGAATCCATCCCAGGTCTCTGCAAGAAACACCAGTATTTTTTATTTCCTTTCCAACCTTAGCATCATATAGTATTGGCCACTGCTGCTCTGTCTTATGATGGGGGTGATCCTTCCCACCCCATTAGGAAGTGATAACTCCCAAGTCATCCTTCATTTTCATGAGAAATCCAGCTATCATGAAGTTTTGTTGTCTTTCCAAGTACATTTTAGAATCTTGTTTGAATCTGCAAAGATTATCCCTGGGAATTAATAAGGTTTATTTTTGTTTTCTTCTCATATCAATTTAAAAGGAATTAACATTTTTACTACATTATTTCAATTTGCAAAAGTGTATGATTTCACTAGATACTTATAGCTTCTTAAACTGTTTTCCTTGGCATTTTGTGATTTTCAACATGCAACTCCTATACAGGCGATGCTAGATTTATCCCTAGGAATTTCCTTCTTAAAATATAGGTTTCAGTGTGCTCCTTGCTATTATATGGAAATAAAAATGATTTCCGCATACTAATCTTGCATCTTACAGCCTTACTGAATTTACTTATTCTAGAAGTTTTGGTGGATACTTTTGGGTTCTCTATGCTGATCATCATGACACTGGTAAATGTGGACAGTATTTTCTATTTCCTTATAATCTGTTCATCTCTTTGCTGTAGCTAGAACTTTCAATAGAAAGTAAAATTGCTGTGCTCATAACAGACAGCCGTGCTTTGCTTCCAAAGTTAAGAATAAAACATTCAGTTCTCACAATGAAGTGTGATATCAGCAGTGGGTCTTTTAAAATGGTATTTATCCACCAGAGTAGATGCTTCAGGGAATGCCTGGTACTGTAATCCTGGTGAAAGTTCACAGCTGTTGAAGCTGTAGGACCTAGGGTAGAACTGCTGTTGTTATTTTACCAAGCAGCCATGCTGTCAAAGTGCCTTCTAAATATTTATGCTTGCACTCAACCATGGTCACAGAAGCTTCTCTCTACAGTGGACAGCAGAGTACAGAGAGGTGTAAGTGGTCAAGGTGCTGAAACTAAGTGATGGAGTGCTCAGCCTTCTATGAGACATCCATGTTCACCCCACAACCGCCGCCACCACCACCAAGCCTCAGGGAACATCATGGAAGAAAGTCATAAAGAGCGTAAGAGCTTGGGGATGGGCAGTGGTTTTGTGAGTGCTTCCTGCTGGACATGACATGGCTATTGCAATCACGGACACGCAGCAGCTGGGTTTACTAGCACAAGAGCTGTACAAGATCAAGCCAGACAAAAGTCCCAACATAGATGATGGGATAGATGATCTGAAGGCCCCACCCCTTATTGATGATGTATTAGCAGTGGATAGGTGCTGGAGAGGAGTGAATCATGCTTTTTGAGGGTGAGGTCATTAATAGATTTCCAATGTTCCAGTGAATGCGCTACACCTGTGTATATATGAAGAGCAGCAGCTGGACTAACTGGGTTATCAAAAAACAAAAGCAAGTAAACAAAGAAGACACGAAGATGGGAGAGAGAAGGTTGGAAGGGATATGGGAGAAGTTGGAAAAAGAAAATTAGGATTGTACATGATCATAGTGACATTGTATATATGTTTGAAATTCCCGAAAATAGAAAAGTTTTTAGAAAGAACTTTTCTGCCATTTGAATTGCTTTTCTCCTGTTTGTAGTGCGTCATTACTTACTGCTTGCTTCTAAGACCCAAGACATTCTTTGTGATTTTAGTGTTCAGAAGTTTCACTGTAATGTATCCTGGCATGAATCTTTTCTGGTTTAAGGTCCTTGCTTCCATCTTTGTCTTTAAGTTTGTGGTTTTATGACAAATGAAGTTTTTCTCCTTTTTATTCATTTTAGACTCTCTGATTCTGATGCTAGGAATGTGAGATTTTCCTGGAATATCATATGTCCCTAAAGAGGTTCTGTTCTTTTTTATTTGCACTTCGTCTTTGGTCCTTGATGTTTTGATTTGGTGATTTATGTTGTTTCCTTTTCAAATTCACTGATTATTTTTATTTTCGTAGTGAAAAAAGTTATTTCTAAAAGAAAATTATAAATTATAATTATAAATTATACAATATATAATAAAATATATTATAAGTATAAAAATACACAAAATATATAATTACAAATTATAATTTCAGTTATGTGAACATTTGAACATATTTTGATATTTAAGAAATATGTTAAATAACTCTTAATTTTAAATTAGCTTTTTTCTTTTATTTTTTTCTGCTGGAAAGATGTTTTTTCATATAAGATATTCTGATCATACTTTTCCAACTCCCAACTCCTCCCAGATCCTTTCAACCTAACTACTCACTCAACACCACACCCCTTCTTCTTTCTCTCTCTCCTTAGAAAACAGGCAAAAAACCAAAATAAAACAAAACAGAAAACAACTCAATAACAGCACACACAACAAAACCAAACCCGAAACACAAGAAAATCATACATACTCACAAACTCACCATAAAGGAAATAAACTCCACAAAAGCTCTAAACTGAAAGCCATAATATACAAGCAAAAGGCCAGTAAGACAAAAAAAAATGACCAAACAAAACAATTATGATACAAAAAGTCTACAAAAACACCATTGAATTCATTTTGTTTTGGTCGTCTACAGATGGGCACAGGACCTACTCTGATGTGTGGCTAATATACCCAGTGAAGCTCCATTGAAGAAAAATGATAACTTTTTCTTTTGAAAGTGTATGTCAGTTGCACATAGCTTCTTGGTTAGGATGGGAGCCTGTGTCCACCTAGATGGAAAGAAACTCAAAGAAATTCAGCTAAAACCAGGAATAAAACAAAGTTATTTCTCTCCACATACCTATTTAATAAATTCCTTGAAGTCTTAGCTACAGCAATAAGACAACTGAAGGAGATCAAGGGATACAAATAGGAAGGGAAGAAGTCAAAGTATTTTTATTTGGCAATGATATGTGTTTATGCGTGAAAAATCTTCAAAAACTCTATCAGGAAACTCCTTAGTTGATCAACACTTCAATGAGGTAGTAGGATTCAAAATTAACACACAAAGGTCAGTAGCCTTTGTATATATGAACGATTATTTCTTCATTTCTCTGTATTCAACTGCTGATCTTGTCATTGAATCTTTTGTTTTGAGTGGCATGTTATATTCCTTTAGTTCCAACCTTCTCATTCATTCCATTGCTTTATATCATCTCTTGTTTTCATTTAGGCATGCTGCTTTTAAATTTCTTTTTAATCTTTTCATTATTGGTTAGTGAGAAATTCTTGTGTGTGTGTGTGTGTGTGTGCGTGTGTGTGTGTGTGTGTGTGTACATGCATGAAGTTGTACAATTCATTATATGAA
Organism: Peromyscus melanophrys; assembly: GCA_902168415.1. NCBI lineage: Eukaryota > Metazoa > Chordata > Mammalia > Rodentia > Cricetidae > Peromyscus > Peromyscus melanophrys. Next base: position 21,070 of record CABHPR010152926.1, read on the forward strand.
TGAACCTGTAGAGGGCAGAAGCTAACACTGAGATTCCTCTTATTCTTTGCTTTTTTTCTTTTTCTTTTCTTTTTTTAAAACATCTCTTATTTTTGAGACATGGTCTGTTACTGAACTTGGTTTTGCTGATTGGCTAGAGTACATGGTCAGCATGTCCCTGTCTCTGCTTCTTCAGTACTGGTATTATCAGTGTGCGTGTGCCACTGTGACAAGAACATGGGCTGAAGCTTGGGTTCTCATGCTTCTGTGGCAAGCACTTTAACAAATGAGCCATCTCTCTATCCCCTAGGAAAGCACTCTTAGAAAGGCTGTTTCTCCGACAATCCTACTGTCAGTATGATCTTGGTACTGGTATCTCTTCTCCTTTAGTGTAAAAAACGTTTTGCATTTTGTATGACAAGATTAAAACAAACACACAACAGCAAAACACACACACACACACACACACACAATCTTTAGTATACCGAGTAGAAGATTAAAAATCTTACAAAAGTCCAATGTTTTGATAAGGCTTTATTGACATTACCACACTGATATGGAGATGAATGGTGAAAACATTCTCCACTTGGCCCTATTGATATTTAGGGATAAGATAGAAACACCCATTACTTCTCCTTGAGTATGGAAGATTTAAATGCTCCTCCAGCTTCTACTGATTCCACTTTGGCACACTGGAACACTGTTGTTTCTGCAATAAAAAACGGTTGACCTAGAAATATTTTTAGATTAACAATTACATCATAAACCAAGACAGAAAATATGTATCTAAACTGTATGTGTACCAAGTCTGATCCATTTTTGAAAGGATGAGCTAATGTTCTGAACGAATAAGCCTTTGGATGTATAAAACAGTCATTTAAGCAGCGAGTCTCTGGTCACAAGTAACTGTGTCAACAATTTGGCTGCCCCAGAAGCAAACTTTGAGACAAGTATGTGTTTATTTGGAGTTGATCACAAAAATCATCAAGAAGGTGTGGGTGATAGGAAGGCTCTGGGTACATTCTGAAGGAGAGCATTGTGAAGTTGTGGCTAGCCTAGGCTAGCTGAGATTTTGAAGAATTTGGGCTATTTATGCATTAGTTTCTATTGGTTTCTGTTCAAGGGCTGCCCAGAGCTGGCTGAGAAAACTGCAGTGACCAGAAAAAGTCCTCAGACACCTAGATAAAATAATGAAATTTGCAATTCAGCCAGGTGTGTGCCAATGGCAAGCCTGAGGGTGTTGCAACCCTACCAAGAGCAGCAGCATTGTAGCTAGCCAATGTGCTACCTAGAAGGCACCTAAAATGCTTCATGGCTACATTTTGATACCCAGAATAAAATAGTTGGATGAAAATGTGTTTCCTTCAGCTGGAGCCACCCTGCCACCCACTATGACTCTGGCTTCTCCAAGTTTTGTAAGAACATACTTTCAGAGTAATGCTTCTCTTCTTTGTGTCTTGTTTAGCATGCCCACTGTGATAGTTTAAATGTAATTGGACCCCATAATCTCATAGGGTATGGCACTATTAGGAGGTGTGACTTTGTTGGAGTGGATATGGCCTTGCTGGATGAAGTGTATCACTGTGGGGGCTGGCTTTGTGGTTTCCTATGCTCAGGATATCACCCAGTGTCTCTGTCGACTTCCTGTTGCCTGCAAGATGTAGGACTCTCAGCTATTCCTCCAGGACACATCTCCCTGCATGCCACCATGCTTCCTGACATGATGATAATGGACTAAACCTCTGAAACTGTAAGCGGGCCACACTAATTAAATGTTTTTCTTTTATAAGAATTGCCATGGTCATGGTGTCTCTTCACAGCCATAAAAACTCTAAGACACCTATTAACATTTCTAGTACTTTCATTGTCCTCAAGAATACCACCTAGTGTTCTCCAGAAACCTCATGTCCCATCACATTAAAATGCCCTTGGCAAATCCATGCTGGGATACTAGCAAATGCTATGTTACCACCCCAGGCTGAGCTAAATTCTAAGAGGGAAATGAGAATATAATAGGCTAAGACACTAAGAGAGGCTACCTATTACAGGATGGGAAGGGAATGTCACTGGTGTCCTATGCTCCTGCAAATACTTCCACCTTCAGATTTTCTGGTGCCAGTTTACTTCTGTGTTCAATTCAGGAGAAGCAGAGTCTGAAGATCTTATTAGCAGGTGAGTAGCATGAGTGAATTAATGCTTAGGACCAGACCCGTAATGTGCACGTCTGTGAGACAGAGCTCTCCTACCAGAGGTTTTGGCTGGTTTGGAGGAAAACCATTTGACACCAATTCTCCAGCTAGCAAGAGTTCAGGAATAATGTTTAACTACCATACGAGGGCATTGTAAGGATAAATTGAAAGTAGAATTGTTTAATTTACCTGCAGTCACAAAGGATGCTTTTCTTGCTTGGGACTTTATGCTGATTATAACAGGGATGTATCATTTCTGTTCTTTATTGCAGGCCTTAGAAATGTGTAAAAATACAGAGAAGCCAATTTAAATGCATGGAGAAGACTGTGTCTCCTATTTCCTGAAGGATAATAGCAATTTTACCCTTCCTGTATGTTTTGTCTTGGCTTAAAATGTGAAAATATAGAACCAGACAATGAAAGTCCCTTTAAATGCCCCAGGTGTCAAATGTCAAAATATTCCCATAGTTAGAAACATCCAACCTACATAAAAGTCTAAAACTCATTTGAAGAGAAAGACTCCCTTTCACTCCCTTTATTCTCTCTCAGGTACCTCTTGTGGCAGTCAAAAATAGCATTGCTTTCAACTGAAGAATGAGAATTCAAAGTCTGTGAAACCAGGCTAGGACTCCCCCAAAATCTAGATTATCTTGAAAGAAAATCACCTTTGGATAAACACCAGACATTTTGTTCAATATTCTTTTAGTGTTAAACCAAAATTGATACATACACGAAACTGGTCCTTGGTATCTATTTTCTGTGACCCAGGTTTTGAATTCAGAGGAAATGATAATGTTTAACCTAGTATTTGCATTTTGTGAATAGCTGCAACAGCAAATTACTGCAGATTTGATGGTTTTAACCACTAGAAGTTTATTTTTCCCCAGTTTTAAAAAACAAGAATCCAAGGCATTTTGGTAAGACTGTCATCCGCAAGTCTCTATGGAATATACTTGCTTGTCTTTTAGGACCTGGTGGCTCTTAGGTGTCCCTTGGATTGTGTTGGGTCTCTCTACTCTTGGCCTTCATCTTTACATACTCCTGCTCTGTGTTTGTGTCTTTCCTCCATGTGCTCCTGTAAAGACACTTCTACTGTGTCTATCTGGTGAGGATGATTTTATTATAAGTTCCTTACATCTGCAGAGATTCTTTTCCCAAATGAGGTCAATTTCTTAGGTTGTAGAGATGAAGATACTGATATATTTCTTAGGGACCACCATTAAATATACCTTAGTATCATTTATCATTAAAGATGTATTTCCAAGAATTCAAACTATAGGACAACTAAGACTCTACCAGAAAAGGAAATGATTTTTCATACTTTATTTTTATTTCTCCTTTCCAGCATTTCTTGTGCGAGCCCACAACTGACTCAGTTTCCCAATTTGAATCTGAAGTCTATTCTGAGTCAATAGAGTTCAAGCTTACTTGCTCCAGGGCTGTGAGAAAGTCCTGATTAGCCCACAGGAAGGAACACACTATCTAGCCAGATGCAGGCTGCTGATGCCAGCCAGAGGTACATCCAGATAGAAAATGAAACTGCCTGCTCCTTGACACAAGGCAGGATAGATAGTGGTTGAATGCCTGTGCTGTGTGTTGTTCTACCTCTGTCCTTCAAAACTGTATATAAGCTGGTTGTAAAATAAACTCGGGGCTCTCCAGCGTTGACCGGCAGACCTCTCGACTCTTTTCTGTCTTCTTCATTGTCTCTTCAATCCGCAGGCCTCTACCCAGCTACCCACTGACTGTCAGCAGGCTCTGACAATTTCCATTCTTAGAAAAGGCAAGCTTCTCTGTTCATCTAAGTGTTCAAACACCTTGCAAAGGCAGGAGACAGAGCTTTAACAACCAGAATCAGTTCTGACTGTAGAGATCAGAGGGTCTTGCCATGTCCAACCCCAAGCCAGCTCCAGTCAGACCTATCAGAGATGTTGTGGCTCAGGAACCCTGTAAAGCCACCCATCTCATCTGAAACCGGGTTTTCAGGGAGTCTTGATATAGAGCAAGAGTACTTGAATGCACAATGTAAAAAAGACTATGTAATTTAGGAACTATCTCTTTGTCAGGGTTCTAGATGCAGGGGCTAGGTCCATAGCCCCAGCAAGAGTGAAGAACAGCATTTCCTTAGTTGTGGCCCCACTCCTGAAATCAATATGAACTGCTTGTAGAGTCTGTTTTTCATGACTTGTCTGGACAGATAGAAAAGGAAATTTTGTGTCCATCACCTCCACAGGCCTCCCTAGGCTGTCGTGCTCCAAGAGAGTAAATTATGTCATGCATGCCAAACTGTCCTACCATATGAGTCTTCCAGATAGGTCACTGACTGCACAGGTAGCTAGCATATACCACTGGGGTTTATGTAGTGTTCTAGTCTCCTTGGGGGACTAAAAATTGGAATTTTGGTTGTAAATGTCTGTGTTTTGTCAACTTTGCAAGCAAAAGCCAAGCCTCCTAGCTCTTCCAAATCAAGACCAGTCAGGAGGGAAGCTGTGCTCAGAATTCATACTTCTCATGTGTGGTTACAATTCTTGAAGATTAATTTGAGACTTTAACCTGAATTTACTATAGAATATGGCTTCACAATTTACAGGAAGCAACCATGGGCCAATTTATGACTTTCAAGGGTGCCCCATTTATCCCTGGTGTCCTATGGTCTTTATGCTTATAAACATTCTGTCTTTGAAAGAATATGGAAGTATTATTTTAACATCTCAGGAGTAAATGAGCCACAAATGCTTTAAGAAGTAGGTAAAAAATAGAAATAAAAAAGGAGAGACAGAGGAGGTAGCTCAGTGGCACATTGTTCTGTGTGTACATAGCCCTGGATCCCATTACCATCACTAACACAACACAAAGCAATTGTTTTTCTTTTAAATATTTGTGTAGTGAACATGCCTTCTGTTATAATTATCCATTCTCACGCCCTTCAACTGCATAGAAATCTATGGCAGGGCAGGATTGTGCCTTAATGATCTCCAGGTCTTTAGTCTCTGGCATGGAGCACCTTGAACTCACTGAGTTTGTTATTCCCTTTATGACCATGAAGCAGGCCTTTCTGTGAAGCAGGAATTGTCTTTGTCGCCTGACATACTAGGTGCTAGTCCTGGGTGGCTACTGAGCTCATGGAATGTGGCTAACAGAACTGCAAGATTAATTTTTTGGTTTTATTTATTTTACTTAATGTAAATTTAGATTTTAATTAGCCTCATATAAAAGAGGATAGAAGAAGTTAACAAACAATAAAAACAAGGAGAAAAACAATTCGCTTCTAATCTGGGGAGTAGAGAGGATGTAGTCTTTTTTGGTGTGTGTGTGTGTGTGTGTGTGTGTGTGTGTGTGTGTGTGTATGTGTGTGTATACAGTCACACACTTCCCACAGTTTATGTCTGGAGGTCAAAGCACAGCTCTGGATGTGAGGGTATGAGTCCTCACCTTCTATTTTGTTCAAAACAGTCTTTTCGTTGTTTTTCTACTCTTCTGCTTCCAAATCCTCTCCTGTTTCTCCCTCTCATTTCTGTGTATGAGTGCTGGAATTATACAGACTGTGTCCAGTGGTTAATTGGGGTTCTGGGAATTCAAACATTGGTCCTCATGCTTACATTTATCCACTGAGCCACCTCTCCAGCTCTATATGATATACATGTACCCTTAACTACAAAAGTGGTCACTGTGGCATTCCTTCCTGCTCCTTTCTTATTAGATGCATTTTTAATCCATCTAGAGGCCCTGTGCAAGGATAGGCTCCTCTCCAGATGAAAGACATCTTAATTGATCTAGAAGGTCTTTAACTGACATTGGAAGAGGATTTCTGGGGGGACTTTAAGCATTTCTGGTGGTCAAGTTGTACCCTGGGCCAGTGAATTAAGCGTCTATGGGTAGGGCTCTGGCATCAGGGTTTATCAAAGCCCCCAAGAACACTGGCTAACTTTATTTTAGCTTCAGTGATGGTTTAGTATGAGTTCAACATTTCAGTCAGTCAATCACAGGTAAAGCATATAGATTACTCCCAACAGCGTGAGTGGGCCCCATCCCATCATCTGAAGGCCCAAAGAGAAGAAAAGGACTCATTTCCTCTAGCAAGAAGAAATGATGCACAAGTTTAAGACTTTTCTGAGTCCATAGTGTGAAGCCACACACTACAGAATTTGGGTTTACTAGCCTGCATAAACACAGGAGTTAGGTCAACTCCTCATAATAAACCACCTTGCTATATCATACTCCTGACTTTAAGAGATATGTTTCATATATATATATATTATATATATATGTGTGTGTGTGTGTTATACATAATATATGAATATATTTTATATTACATATATTAAAGGAGAAGAGAAAAAGGAAAATAATAAATATATATATTATATACACATGTGTATGTGCATGTATAAGCATATATATGTGTGTGTGTGTTCTACAGATTCTCTTTCTCTGAAGATCCTTGACTCATAACATTTTGGTAGAAGGGATGGTTCTAGAAGAAGGGTATTTTAACTATGAATCTTCTAAATGTGTTTGGGAACTGGTTTTATAATCTGTTTGGATTATGTCATGCCAATGACTCTATTTTCAGTGATAAAGACAGCCCTGATGGTCCATAGTGTATCTGCCAAGGGAGAGACACAAAATATCTACATTGAATCTTTCTAATCACTGCATCAAAAGCAAGGAATGAGTGACCACCTACATGCCATTTTTAAACATATTTGGAAAAATAACAAATACAATAAAGTTGGGGTGACTGTTTCTGTTGCTGCTGGACAGAGTGATACTAGAAATGGGTAGGTTTGGGGATTCAGCTTCCTAGCTGAAACGTCAGTGTAAATGGTCACAAGGCTTTTGTATGTGTTCTAAGGACAGGGGCATCTCTAAAAACCACAGAGTTGGTACTGCTGAAAAACAGATGCAGATTTGTGAGTTACAACACACTATGAACAGCCAGCTTCAGTGTGTGTGTGTGTGTGTGTGTGTGTGTGTGTGTGTGTGTGTGTGTGTTTGATGGAGGTGAATGTACACTAAGAAACTAGCAGATACTATTATATAAATTGAGATGGAGACAAGTAGGTGAACTCTGATGGATGTGAAAACACTGAAATCCTAAGTTCAGAAGAGCTTTCTTTCTTTGGCTGATGATGTCTCACCCATAAGGAAAGCAGCCTCCCAACGCACAGAAGTAGCTACTCTGCTCCAGGGACTGCAACACCCCCTGCCCTCCATAGCATACCTATCTTCCAAACCCCTAATGAACTATAATGACCTTTCCTTAGGCAGTTGCCATGCAAGACAGGCTGGATTCTTCTCAGGACTCAGCCCCATCACACTTCATGATTTTACCTCATTACTTCCAAACCTAGCGGGTCTCTATAGCTAAGATAAAAATGTAATCACGATATCTGCTGCAGTCCAAACGAACCACTTGTGATTTCTGATTGATACAGACAGAAACCTGGACTACGCAGGAAATGGTAGCAAAAGTGGCATAATGGTAGGAGAAATGTAACACCAGATCAGGTGGACTTTATTAGTATCGCTCACTGATTATAGGCTTTGCATGCAGTGCTTCAGCGTAGGGAGTTATTAAGGGATGTAATAGTTTGTTAGGTTGGTTGGCTGATATATGGATCAAAGATGGCCCCAAGTGACCACCTGGAATTACCCAGTCTGTCTTGACTTATGGAGGAGGTCTTCAAAGGCTGAAACTGGAATGTTATGGATTGCCACAGCTCATGCACCTGAGAGGATCCAGAAGACATACTTTTCATAATGACTGCGGGAAAGGAGCTTGTCAGAGAGCCCCCACATTCCTACAGAGCTCTGTGATTGCTCTTCTCCCAGGCTACATCTTCCAGTTGGAGCTATAGGCACTGAAGTAGGAGACATTATCTAAGGACTCTTCATTGTGTTTGTGGAAAAGGATTCAGGGCATCCTTGGTTATAGTCAGGAAAGAATGAAGTAAGGTCCCATTGTGTCTTTATGTGGAGATTATATGCAAGCACATGCAAGTGGGTGGCGAGCTGACCAGGTGGACTTGTGGTGGAGAGAGAATGCTGTTAATGTACACTTTGTTTGCATGGAACTGGTGCTTAATCTGTGGCTGTAGAAAAAGCAAATTGCCCTTTGTAATGCCAGTCAGCCTCATGCAATCACCTGAAGGTCTACATAGAACAAAAAGACAGGTATCCCCAAGCCAGAGGGAGTTTTGCATCCATACACTTCAGACAGGACACAAGCCAGTCTTCTCTGTTTCCCATCCATAGCCTTCAGACAGGACGTGAGCCACTCTTCTGTTTCCAAGATGCTGGATATTTTGTACTCTCCTGTCTCTTTTATTTTGTGAAGCAATTACTTATAATAAATCTCCACATATCTCATATGTTTTCCTTTTTAATTTCTGTTTCTTTAAGAAATCCTAACATAACAAATGATTTCAATGTTGGAGAAAGTTTGAAAATCAATAGTTGAAACAGATTATGGCAACTCTGTTCTTACCACCAGAGATTTTTTTTTATAGGAATGAAAATGTGCTTTTGTTTATTTCTATGACAATCTCTGATAAGAGAATGAGGAATGACTGTAACTGAACAATTCAAAGGGCCTAAAAGATAACATAAGAAAATCCAGATGGCCTTGAGTTAAGTGATGTCTTAAGCCACAACACCAAAGGCATGGTCCTTAAGAGAAAATAAATTAGAACAGGTTAAATTGTTATTTATTAAAACAAAGACTTAGCTCTGTGAATATGTGAGATTGCTATCCAAAACAGTCAAAGAAATGCTAAAACACAACAACAAGAAAATGAAAAGCCCAATTCTAAAAATTTGCCGAAAATCTGACTAGAATATGCCATTGGTGGTAGTAGTAGCAGTGACGTATATTTAGAGGCCATAAAATGGCCTCTAAAAAAGGTTTCCTCCATTCTTAAAAAAAAAAATGGTACAAAGGAAGATATATATGTCAATGGTGGAGTGCATGCTTTTCATTTATGAGACCCTGGGTTCATTCCCAGGCAACTTTACTCATGTTAGTATGGCAAGATGGCTTGGTGGATAAAAACGCCTGCTGTCTGAGAAGGATGATCTGGGATTCCCAGGATCCACATGATGGAAGTAGGGATGTGGTGCCTGAAAATTGCCTTTTGATCTTCACATGCACCCATGGTACACAAGCACCTGCACAGGTGCATATGTGTCTATGTGTGTGCACACATACACACAACGATAATAAATAAATGAAAAAAATTAAGTACAAAGAAGGATCATTTCCCTGGATCTTGGATGTTGCTGTGTGAAGATGGGATGCTGGAACTTGCTTCAGTCTTCTTGGGGCCATGAATGGATTAACTTGAGGTTAAAAACTAACCAAATAGCAAAAACAGGCAGGAAAGTGTTCTTGGGAAAGTTGTTACCACTCTACTGAATTGTCAAACTGCCTGGCTCATGGATTGCTCATTATGTGATATAATCAATCCATTTATTGTTTAAGCCGTACAGCAAAGCACTCTGACTCAGCTTGTCTGTAATTGCTGGCACTACTCAGCCTTTAGCAGGTGAGTTAGAAGCAAGATAATCACATGCTGAGGACTTGGATGTCAAGTGTCAGAACAGTTAGTAGCTGGGTGGGATGGCTCTGGGTCTTACCTCCCCCATAGGATCCCGACTTTCATTTGCAGGTGGGGGAAGAAGATGGTTTACTTCATGTTTGATGGTTCCAATTAGCATTCTTTCCTTTGCTGTAGCTTCATTGCTTAGCTGGTGATGGTGAGCTAGAAAAACCTCCCCTCTCCCATTGAATGAGGCCACATGAATTGGAGCTCCCATATTTGTGTACATTGTGAGCCCCTGAGGGGGATATAAATACTCTAAAGTCATTTTTACTTTGTGTAAATCTGAAAAGGACAGGGCAACATAATAGACTGCAGTTTTTACTCAACATATCAAATAAGATCTTATGCTTGAAGAAAGAATTTGTACCAATATATTAGAGAATAAATACACACACAGTAAATATTGGAGAACTACCTGATAACACTTAACATATGTGAGTTGAACCTAGCATGGTGGTACATACCTGTAATATGAGCACAAAAAAGGTTGAGCGGGGAACACTTCAAGTTTGAGGAAGCCTGAGCTACACAGTGAGATACCGTTTCAAATATCTCCGTCTTTTGTTGATTTTTCTGTGTCATTTTCAATTCAATGAGTACTGCTAATAACTGAGAAACGATATCTGTATGAGATGAGAAAGTAATGAGAGAGCATGGATGAAAGAATTCAGGCCTATCACATTGAAGGTCTGTGGGTGTGTAGAACCCATGAAAAGAAAGCTAAGACCAAGGGTTACAACTGAAAAGAGAACAGTCTCTGTCTAATGAAATACAGGGAGACACCTTGAGAGGGCCTGCTTCTAGCTGGCTATTCTTTAATACTTTATCTTCTTAGGGCCACCGAACAGTGATGCTTTAGCTCTATTATTGAAATGTGAAGTTTATCTTCCTTTCTGTCCCTGAATACATTAAACAGGGATGACAGATGCAGGCAGTTAAGGTGAGAGCGGAAAATGGTATGTGTAGACATAAATGTGAGCCCTGTGGACAGGACAGCAGCTTAAGTTGAAATAATCGTGTTTTTTTGTTCGACAGTGATAAAGTTGGGGTAGATATAACAGGACAGAGACATGTGGGAGAAGGGGACATTACATCCAAGAAGACATTAAAGACTCCAGCTCTAGAGGGTGAGGAGCAGCATCCTAGTACCAAGGAGACACCAAGCTTGATATTTGTTATTATCTTTGCTTTCTTTCCTAATCAATTTCAATCCATAGACTTTATCCTTTATAGCAGTTTCAGGTCTACAGAACAATTGAGCAAAAAGTACAAACATACTTCTTGCTCCTTTTCTCCTCCTTGGATTCTCCTGTTATTGACCTTGTGCATTAGCATAGCATAGTTATTACAATTGATAAACAAATATGGACACTGTCTTATTAACTATATTGTATAGTTAATAGTAAGGCTCTCACTTAGTGTTTTATAGTCTATAGTTTTTGACAAATACAAATTGTCTTGAGTCACCATAACAAATCATGACAGAATAATTTTACTACTCACATAGTCTAAGTTTCTGGAAACTGGTGGGATGGGGGGCTCTTACTTTCTATTAATGATAAAACTTGAAGTTTCCTCTATAAAACTTTTGGGAAAGAGAAGCATTTGACAGTCTCAAGGAGAAGACTAACTACATCTAACTCCAAACTGGAGAGGTTCCAGTAGGGTCATGTTTGCAGAATGGCTTGGACCCTTGCTTTCAGGGGCAGGTTTCCAACAAAGATATAAACCCTTAAACTTCTCTCATCTGGAGGTTCTCAGAGCAAGAACTGTGACCACTGACTGTACCATCTTGAGTGGACCATTGCTTCCCTCAGGGCTCCATGTAATTTTCTTCACAAGCGCCATCTCAGTAGAGGACTTTGTTTATTTCTTGCAAAGTTTGTTAGTTGATTTTCTGTAAAGGAGAACATAAAATCTGGACTCGAAAAACATTAGCCAAGTCCCAGTTCATTGACTTGTTATCTGTTAGTTTTATGTTGTGTTGGAGAGAAAGCTAGAGGAGAAAGCAAAGGAATGAAATCCTACTGCTGGCTCCCATTGGCTAGTTACAGGGAAGAGAGCAGATTTGGCTTCCCAGGGCTGCAAAAAGCCATATGCTTCCTGACTGCTATGTGCTGGGGCTGTGGAGGTTGAGGGACATGGATATGTATGTATCTATGAGCTGTCACTTCAATGGCACCTAGAGAGGCACAAAGGAAAAACATTACAGAGTTGATGAGATGGCTCAGGAAGTGAAGACTCGGCAGGTTAAGGCACTTGCCACCAAACCTGACAACCTGAGTTCAATCCCCGAGACACGTGGTAGAAAGAGAGACTCTAGCAAGCTGACCTCTTGACCTCCACCTGCTTACCAAGACATATGACTCCCTGCATACAGTTTCAAAAAGAAAAGAAAATGAAGTGCAAGAAGCACAGTTTCAAAGGAGGGTGTGACTTAAATCAGTCAGTGCCTAGTGAGTGTTAGAGGTCAGTAGACATTCAGTGGTTTAGCTGGAAAGACTCTGCGGGAAGATGGTACCCACCAGAGCATGAAATAATGTAAGCTCACAGAAATAATTGGTTGATGAGACATTGTTTTCCTATGAATGAATTACCTTGCAAAGTCACTGTGACATCCTTAGATAGGTGATGCTCCAAACAAAATACCATATTCTCATTCTTGGAAAGGTTGCCTCATCTCTGGAGGTTGAAACTTCACCTGCCTGCTCACCTGTCAAGGAGCAGGTGATATACTGGATCCTATCTGAGGGGCTCTCTGAATAGTCTACCTTATTTAATTAAAATGGCTACCTTAAACATCCTTTTGTGGTTATATGTGTCTTCTTCAGGGAACCCTCATGGATTCCGTGATTCAGAGTCTGCTGTTTCATCTGGGCACCCCTGGCACCTACCCAGATGATGTTATGCATGCAGATGATGTATACTGTGGCATTTAACATAGACCTTCAGTCTTATAGCATGGAGTCAGCCCTCTCCACTGAGCAGTGTGGGACCACATTAAAATTAATGGACTCTTTTGAATTTCATTAGAAAAATACATCGAAAGATATCAACGCAGAATTGCGATATAGGCAAAACACTTGGCAGTATGTCCTTATACAGATAGCATTCCATGAAGATTAGCCCTGGGGGCATTCACAGAACACTCTTCAGGAATACTTTCTACCCAAAATCTGGTTTCCTGAGGTTCACTGACTCTTCCTATCTGCTAAATGGAACAGTAGTATTTATTTGGTGTCTCTGACAAATAGCTGACAGAATCAATGTGTGGGGCAGTATCCTGGCTCTATCCAGGCTCAGTCAGCCTCATGCACTAGAACACGACTTACAATATCAGCAAAAAGGGGGAGAGGGTTCTTCTGGCTCAATCCATGAATGGTTGGCCCCATGCACTGGGACAGGATGTATGACACCAGGAGCATGAGGGGGAGGAGCTTTCTCTTCAGCACAGACAGGGAGCCGAGAGAAAGGGAGGAGGTGTAACCTTCAAAGAGACCCACACAGGTCCACTTCCTGTATCTATGAGCTACTTCCCAGAGTTTCCAGAACTTCTCAAATTGGCACCGCCTTCTGGATCCCTGTGAAGGACATTTCATACTCCAAGTGCAAGAAGGATTAATGCATAGGTAGTCATCAGGACTAAGTGGCTAAATGAAAAGCGGTTGTACCCATATCCATAGTTCTAGAAGTCAGAGCTATTGCAATAGTAGCATTAGCAGTGTTAACAGTACCAACATAAACCACATTCTGGCAGTGTTTTGAACATTCAAGAAAGCAATGCATGTGAAGTGGCTGGTTCCAGGCTGGTGCTAAGTGACCTCTTGACATAGAGTGTCACTTTCTGCTTGGCAGCACATTTCACTCTCCTCTTAGAAATGATACCTTGTAGAAAACCTTCCTGCTTGCCATTTTCTCTGCCCAATGGCATACCAACCCTGGAACACCTACACTTTGCAGTCTCTCTCTCTCTCTCTCTCTCTCTCTCTCTCTCTCTCTCTCTCTCT
>CABHPR010152927.1:0-31888 GCA_902168415.1 Peromyscus melanophrys
TCCATTTACCTGCAAATTTCATGAGGTCATGGTTTTTTTTACAGCTGGGTAATATTCCATTGTGTAAATGTACCACATTTTCCTTATCCATTCTTAGTTTGAGGGGCATCTAGGTTGTTTCCAGATTCTGACTGTTATAAATAATGCTGCTGTGAACATAGTTGAGCAAGTGTCCTTGTGGTATGATTGAGAATCTTTTGGGTATACGACCAAGATTGGCATAGCTGGGTATGGAGGTAGATTGATTCCCATTTTTCTGATAAACCACCATATTTATTTCTAAAGTGGCAGTACCTGCTTGCACTCCTACCAGCCGTGGAAGAGTGTTATCATTACTACATTGATATGCTGTATCTTTAGGGGAAAAAAAAAGTCTCTAAGTGAAGTATGTGGTCTGGAAAGGACAGAAATATTTTTTGTTTATTGGTTTGTTTGTTGATGACTTTCCTCAGTCTTTATCCTCTAGCGAATATGGAGATACATTTTATTTTCTTAAGAATTCTAGTAGGAACAGCCATCATGACCCTACCTTATAGTTAAGAATTCCAAGGAACATTATGGAGGTTTGATGAACTAGAACAGGTTTGTGTATCACAAGTGGCTCATATAGCAAAGCCTGAACTTGATCCAGGCACTTTCTTTTTCCGAATTCTCTTTTCTTCTCTTATACCCTGAATGGCAGCCATATCAATGTGGTAAACATCACTCCTGGTAGACATCACCCAAACTTTAAAATCAATTTCCTTCACAGGTGTTTTCTTAAGTAATACAATTACTTCCTAAACTCATTACCTGGGGTATTTTCAGCAGTTTTACTGTCCTTGTTTCACAAGCAAGAATATGGAACACATGACTTCCATTGACTCCCTTGCATAGCTTCATATAAAATAACTATTAAAATTTGAAATAGCAATCACTGTGGGTTGTATTATGCTTGGTCCCTTCTTCTGCAGCCTCCCCAAATTGATGTTTTATAATCTTAACACCCAGGACCTCAGAATATGACCTTGTTAGAGATAAGTGCTTAATAGACAAAAGTAGGCTAAAGTGTGATCATCAGCATGGGCCATGATCCAGTGGGACTAGTGTCCCTATAAACATAGCTCAGTTGAACACAGGGAGTTGTATAGAATGAAAAAGGCACTGAGATAAATTGGAGGGAAGCATCTCTCTACTAGCCAACCCCACCCTGCCCTCCACCTTGGACTTCTGATCTGTAGAACTATAAAAATATGCACTCCTATTGTTTAAAGGGCTGGGTTTGTTAGGCATCATCATAGCAACCTTAACAAACCAACAAAGAAAGACTCAGGAACTTGTCATGATCTGCCCAGCCCTGCTCCAATGCAGTTTCTTTTCTCTGTTCTCCAAACACCAACTTCATCTCCATGTGAGCATGTATACATGTAGCTTGTCTTTTTCCTCTAGCTGCCAGCTTCTGCCCACACTTCACTTGCTTGCCTTGGAGCAGGCTCTTTGCAAACACATGTAGAATAGATTCCACTTGCAAGAAAGCACAGCCTGGATAAAGTAGGTCATCCTCAAGAAATTCATTGAAAGGTATACTGACCTTGCTTAGGCCATACTTCAAATGCTGCCAAAGAACCATAAAATGGGGTGGCTCTGTACCCTAAAACAATATGGAGAAAGGACTCAAGGAACAGTAACTAATATGGCTTTTGCCCCTTTGTTTTTCCTTTACTATTGATTCCTGATGACTATTCCAAGAGGACAGTGTAAAGGATGAAGGTAGAGCTAGGTTTTAATTCCCAGTGTAAATTATGAAGGTGCATTAGAAAAAAAAATGGTCTGGTATAACTGCAAGTCATAAACACTGTACTTGGCACATGCTAGCTTGACTCCTTCTACTGTCTTCTTTAGCTGATCATGAAATTCATGATCAATTTGACTAGCACTGTGACAAAAGTAAAACTGAATGGGTGCCACAGGATGAGCTAAGAGCAGTCCTTTAGGAACTGTATATAAGTGTTAGTTTCTGATATTCTCTAGTAGCCTAAGAGCGCGTGTGCATGTGCGTGTACGTGTGCGTGTGCGTGTGCGTGTGCGTGTGTGTGTGTGTGTATGTCAGGCTGCTGGTGGATGGATGGTGAACAATGTGCTTCAAGACACACATGGCATTGAATCCTGGTGTGCCAATTTACTGAGGCAGCTGCAACATGACAAAGTAGAGCTTAAGAAATACAAATGCACTGTCTCACAGACATGAAGGCCATGAGATTATAAGAGCAAGGTATCATTAAGGTTAATTCTATGAGAGGGTTATAGAGAGAAACCTCATCTCAAATCTCTCTTTAAGCTTCAGATGGCTTGCTGGCAATCCATGATAAACCTGTCTGAATTGTACTTCCATCTTCAAACACCAGCCCTTCTTGCTCCAAAGCTCCCAGTTGTCAGAAGAAAACCGTATATGTTGTATGAAGGCTTATTCTACTGACTTCACTTGAGGTTATGTAAACTCCAACTCTAAGGGCAGTCACATTCTGAGGTACTCAGGGTTACGACTTCAAAACAAGTTTTGGAGGGACACAATTCAGTCTTAGTATTTGGTGCTATCAGGGGCTAACTCTGTCAGTGGAGAAGTTATTTGATGTTGTTTCAGTCTCAAAGCCTCCTCATTGAGGGGAGAGAAATTCTATAGACCTCTATGGACTGCTATGAGAATTTCTGAGCATGGATATATATGGGATATATGGGAACATGCTCTGTGATAATCCAAGTAACATTTGTCATTGTTAGGCCAACAAGCAACTTTGATTTTAGGCCTGTGCCAAGGCAGAGCATCATGGAGGAGGATTTTATTTAAAGAAAGATATTGACTTCATGGCATCCATGAAACAGAAAGTCAAGGGCTGAGAAAAAGATACATCTAAGGTACATCTACATAATGTGCTTTCTCCAACAAGATCCCACCTCTTAATAGTCAGTCTAGTGTGGACTCAGCAATGGATCGATGCATTGGTGAAGTTAGTGCCCAAATGATCCCAAACACTCTTCAATAGACATAACTACTGGGAAGAAACCTTCCACACACAAGCCTTTTTGAAGGAGGTTTCACATTTCACAAGGTGAAGGAAGGGTGATTATACAATGACCATCAGACACACTTGAGACACTGTGATGTTTTGTATGGGGAATGACCCTCCATAGGCTCTTGTAGCTGAATGCTTGGTTGTTAGGGAATGGAGCTGGGTGACAGGAATTAGGAGGTGTGGACTTGTAGATGTTTCCTTATCGGAGGAAGTGCATTACTGTTGGTAGTCTTTGGGGTTTCAAATGCTCAAGCCAGATCCAGTGTCTCTGCCTACTGCCTGTGGATCATGATGTAGTACTCTCAAGTTATTTCTCCAGTACCATGCCTGCCTGCATGCCACCATGCTTCCTACCATGAATGTAATGGACTAAACCTCTGAACTGTAAGCCAGCCCCAATTAAATGTTTTCCTTTATAAGAGTTGCCATGGTCATAAGTGTCTCTTCATAGCAATAGAATAATGATTAAGACAAATATGATGACAAAAATTGATACTAAAGTTGTTCAACAGCATGGATATATTAAATTCTACTAAATTGTTCTGTTTAACATGATGGGTTATACATACTGTGAGCATTCAATTGAAAATTAGCATCTATGTGTCTCATGAGCCTTTGAACATTTACTTTGGGAAACACAAGTCTAAAGTCCTGAACTCACAAAGCAAAATAAGCATATGTCAAAATGTTTGTCATGGCCCTACATCTCTGACCCATGTTGCTTCATCCTGCAATAAGGTTTAAAATGTAAACTACCAGCTCTGGTTTCAGTCTTCATTTGCAGAGAGAGGGTCCAACAGCTGCATGAGGAGAAAAGCACATGTGAAGGAGGAAAAAATAAGAAAGTTGATATAAAGTGGAGACCCATCACCACCCCACCAACTAGAGTTACACAGTCAGTGCCCTAGTACCCTCCATTGAGGAGCCATCGTGGTGTCTATATCCTTGGTTGGCAGAGCATCAATTTCTGCCAATAATTGTGGGGCTTATTGGAGCTGAGAAGAAAAGCTCGAGGCCATCGACTTTCTGTACACCTGTCCAACCTCACTAGCTAGGAAGTTCAAATGCTGAAATCATGGCTGACACATACTGACTAGCCTTTCAATTCCACAGGAGGCTGTCTTGAAGGGATGGAGAGGCTGTGTGAACAGCCCCTCCCCTGAGATGGGTAGGAGTTCAGAAAGACACCCTCTCCCTCAGGACATGGCTGTCCAATCCATCATTTCCTATCATTATTGACTTCAGTTCCTCCCTTCCCCCTGTTCTTTAGTATTAACAAAGGTTCCTTTCCCCTTACAACAAAACATCCAGTCCCACAAGCTATGTCTTGCACTTTATACTTCCCTGCCTGAACTGCCTGCCTCTATTTCTTCATGCCATATTTCTCCTGAACACAGGAGAATCTAGATTCTGCCACTGAGCTCCCTGGGTGACCCCTGCATTTTATCACTAATCTATTTTTTTCAGGAAGTTTGTTTAGTCACTCAGCACTCTCTCTCCTTGGAATGTTCTCTTTCCTTATCACTCAGAATTACTAGAACCTTCTTGGAGGGCTTGTCTCCTCCTCTGTCCTCTCCACTGGACTTTCAGCAGAATTCGGTGGGGGTGGGGGTGGGGAGGCCTATTTTTTTCAGTGCTGTATTTCAAATGTCCTGCAGCGAATGGATCAAAGTGCAACTTACTTGGGGAATGACCTGAATTACCAAATACCCAGACTTTTCTAGGTGGAAGACCTAGACTCCATTCACTGTGCTGTTACAAGCTTTAATACAGAAGCAGTCAGCTGCATTACACTTTAATTACTTCTTGGGCAGCATCCAAGTTCTGGAAATGTTGGTGGGAAGTGTGCAGGTGCTCTGTGAATCTCATGAGTATTAGGAAAGTAGATTTCTTCTATTTTCAAAATTTCATGGCTGGGGTCTCTACTAGGGGTTAGACTGGCTGGAATAGTGATTTCAGCTCCACCATGTGATGGGCTATGACCTGGATTAACACGATTCCCAGTTCTCACACCTGCAAGCTGGGACAATTGACACTCATATACTAAGCATGGGCATGATACCCAACTATCATCAAGCTAAAGTAAATGAGATTGTGAATGAACATCATTTTTCATGCTCCTTGACAAAAATTTAGAAAACTAACTCAAATAGTAATACAGGTTCTCCCATAATAAATCATAGAATTCCAATAGATATAGCCCTTGACCTTGAAAAAGACCTGAAGTATTTTGTTTATGAGCAACTTAAGGTGACCAAAGGAAGGTTGTATGACATGGGATGGAAATGTGTCACTCCCAGTTTGATGAGCCAAGTAGGACTCACCATCCAGGATTCAGGCTGGACCAACTGCAGGACTCTTAGGGTGTGCATCTCTATGTTACGTGTCTTCTTCCATGTGTTGGGTCATCTGTTTATCCATATCTTTAAAGGGCACAATCTTGCTAAGTGACACTTAATTCACTTGGTATTCACATTGTTCCTTGGTAGGTCAATATTATTGAAGTACGTTTGTGTAATTAAAAATGAAGTTTGTATCCTAGAGACTGAAAGAGCCAGAAGAATCCTGACAATCAGTGGGCACCTGATAAATGGTAACTTTTGGTGCTTCCTACTTTCTTCCTCTAAATGCTGATCTTCCTCAGGGCTGAAGCTGGGATTTGCACACCTTTGTGCTCCCCGGGAGTGACTGGTACCCACTAGTTCACTTAATCAACGAGTATCTTTTGGATAGTGGGAGTAAGGCAAAGCTGCAGTTCTGGAAAGGAGATGCTCAGACAGGAACTCAAACACAAGCGATGGTACTTGATAATTCATGGGGTGGGAGAAGCCCAGAATCCAGCCAGAACAATTCTGGATACTGGAGTACTAACCTAGACTGGAGCATATCCATCGGTAGAGGGGCCATGGCTTCTCACAGTGAGATGTGGAGAGATCTAGGAAAGAACCGAGCTCAGGAAGAACTGTCTCCAAACCTTTGCTTTTTCCATTATGTCACAATTTTCAAAATTCCTGGGACAATTTTGGCCAAATCAACAAAGCACCACCTCCTTAGAGCAGAAAATATCTGTCATTTTGTCAGCCGTCCTATTCACTCCTCAAAGCGAGCATGCCATAGAAGAACGCCACTACTATTTTGCAAAGGGGAGTGACATCAACAAAGAAAAAGGACTCCTGTGGCATAGATGAGGCTGTGGCACAGACAGGAAGGAGTAACTCCATACCATAGACTCTATTCTCCTCGCTCAGGGCAAGGCAGGGATGGCATGGAATACTAGCTCATCCTGGGACAGTGGGAGTAGAGACAAGGCATGGAAGAATAGCCACATAATAAGCATGTGTCTGTTCCTGGAGAAGGGCATTAACTCTGTCAGTACAGAACATCACTGTGCCCTTTCCTTAATAGAATAAATATGGCCTACCCTGCAATGAGCAATTTCCTCAACAATGCTGACACAATGGAAAATATCCTCAGTGAGAAAATTAAATGTGGGTGTCACAGGGCTACTAGGAAACAAATGACATTGCGTATCTTTCCTCCCTCCTGTGGCTGGATCATGTCTCCTCAGGCTGGCAAGAAGCCCTGTATAGGGCTGATGTCCCAGCAAAGAGCAGAAATGTCTGGGGTATGGAATTGTGTCATAGTCATTCATTCATTGATTTCAACAAACTTTTGTTTGGAATGACATGGGATTTCACCGAGAGTCTGTGGTTCAAATTTGTGAACTCCAGTCTTGATCTTCTCTGAACATGAGCATGTCACTAATTCTCTCTAAGCTCCAGATTCCTCTAGGCCTGTTTCTTCATATGTAAAATTGAGCTCCTTGCAGTCATCAGGGTCAACACATTGAAATACCTCCTTCTTAGACTACTTGCAAAATAACATGTGTCAGCCTCCCAAGCATAGAACACTGTGCAGAAAGAAGGAACATGCTCTGTGTGGAAAAGCAGTTCTCCTTGCCTCTCCTAGGAGTGGCTAGACCCTGTAGTCAGAGACACCAATGTGACAGTCACAGACAGAGGCCATAAGGCTTAGTGTTGTCCTCAGGCAGTTCACTGTCTGGAACACCCAAGAACCCAGGTATCACCCTCTACAGCCCAGGTCTCTGAGAATTCCCACTTTTCATTAGTGGGAAGAGCTCATTCCAAAGGCCAAGCCATTTGCGGCCACCACAGACAAGTGAATATAACATCGAAGTATTGAGAATAATGGTGTGGCAGAAGTCTGTCGTGAGCTAATCACAATTTAAGTCAATTTCAGATTTTATTCTAGTAAATAACATGTAAAATAGTAATAAATAACCATAAAAAGTAGAATAAAATTCTAGTCATTAATATGTTGTGAGAAAATATCAGAATATATAGACAAGGCATGATGCACACGTGGCTTCCGGAGACAAAGAATGTGCATATGCAGAATCCAGGGCTCTGCAGTGACATAACACTTCCTATCCCATGGCCCACCCCTGGACAATTATGACATAAAGTAAGTCCAGAGGAACACTTTCCCTCTTGACCTTTTGAAGAATATCCAAGATGACAGATGTGGTTTGTGGTGAAACAGGAAGGGAATAGTGCATCCAGCACCATGCAGTGCTACTCCAAGAGAAGACAGGAATTTATTTTCTTACTTGCATACAGAACACTGGCAAGGGACATAGGGATAGAGGGAGGATGGCGCCAATCCCATATGCAGGGAAGATACAAATGCAGGTTAATTTGAGTTAAAAGTGCTAGCCAGAAATGAGCCTAAGCTAGCCCAAGCATTCATAACTGAGAAGAAATCTCTGTGTCATGATTTGGGAGCTGGTTGGCATCTGGTACAAATGCCTGCTTTCTCTTGTACACAGGATCCAAATTTAGCTATTTCCATCTCAGCGTCTCTGCCTTTCACTCTTTACACACACACACACACACACACACACACACACACACACACACACACACTCACCAAGATAAACAAAACTATTCTGGGGAAGGATGAAGGCCAGTGGGAGGGGAAGGGGGTCAAGGCAGGATAATGAGGACAAATGTGAACAAAGAGCAATGATACATATTTATGAGAAGGTCATAATGAAACCCATTACTTTGTATACTAATAAAAGTTTCTTAATAAAATAACAAACAATGAAACTGAGCCCCAGAGGTGTTTATTTATGAGAGATGACAATGTTAAAATAATGGCAGAGCAAGTGTCAGAATCAAATTTTGGTGACTCACTCACCAGTAAAGCTAAAGCTGTACAGACTCCCAATTCTTCAGCTGAATTGAAAGTGGATTCTCATCACCGCCTTCCACTCCCTGTTCTTATCAATTCCCTTGATGTCATAATTGTCCCAACCAAAATATGTCAGTCTTCAGAAAATATATGAAAATAGAGCAATCATCCTCTCCTACACCCCCCCCCCAAAAAAAAAACTAAAGAAGAAAAAAGAACCATAGGTTATTAACATCTCAGTCTCAATAAGATTAGAAGATCTGACTTTAAAAATTAGAGTGTGTGATAAAAAGCACATTTGTCATAAATATTTAACCTCCCTCAGCATGGTGGTGATTAGACTGCTGAACTGGCCACCTGCTGGCCTCGCTTCTCCTGC
Organism: Peromyscus melanophrys; assembly: GCA_902168415.1. Taxonomy (NCBI): domain Eukaryota; kingdom Metazoa; phylum Chordata; class Mammalia; order Rodentia; family Cricetidae; genus Peromyscus; species Peromyscus melanophrys. Next base: position 8,647 of record CABHPR010152927.1, read on the forward strand.
CTTTGCAGCCTTATCTATGAGAAATGGATTATTAGAGAAAGTCTAAGAAAATGAAATACTGCATTAGCTACCAATATTTTATTTGGAAGGACTCTAAAATGATACCTCTTAAATTGTTAACTCGTCGAACTCTGCCATCTATTTAAAGGCCACAATGGATCTGAGGACTATGAATTATCATCTGGAGGTGTTTATCTCATGCCACATTCAGCATTTATTCACTGTACCCCTTAGGGTCAGGGAGGAGCAGTCACAGTCCTGGTCCATCCATGTTTCTTTGAGTGCCTACATTGGCAATACCCCTTAACATCTATATCAGCCCCAGGCTTGGGCATATGGCTTGCTTTTGTTGAAAGTGCTTATGAAACTCAGAGCAGAACCGGTCCACACTTGGATGTGGTCTCTTACTTTTCTCAGAATCCTGTATATGACAAGCTTTGACAAGCTTACTAGAAGCTCAATGGCACAGAGTCTATTTGCCTCATCTCCCTGTCAGGAGTGAGATAACTTCTGCACATGAGTTAACTGCTACACATTAAATGTGCTCATGTGATGCTCTTCAGCTCAAGAAAACTGTCAGCTGACCCATCATGAGTGGTGATACATGAGTGAGACTAGTCCAAACGGAAAGATTCATCTGGCTGAATGCGGAACAAAATTACTGATCAGCATAATCAAGAACTAAAGTAATGATAATCATTATCATTACCACCACCGTGATACTCGGCTTTAGGTTGGCTTGTCATGCAACAAAGCATGAGTGATATTCTTCCCTATTGCATTCATAAACGCTCTGTTCTTGTGTCATCATTATTTAAATTAACTATAAAGTCACACAAGCAGAAGCAAAGGAACCTGCAGCTCATCCCTTATAAACAGTGGCTTTGGGAGAACAAATCTCACGACTAGGAGTAATATGTTTGTGGGACACTTGCTGCCACTCACATGCTACATCATACCTAATCCTTAGCCTCATTTGTGTAGCCAGAGTTATTGGGAAGATAGGCAATGTATGCAGCTCCATCTTTATAACTCATAGACACTCTTTACTGTTCTGGGTCTGTCCTCCCCACTTCACGTCTATATTTATGCTGAAGTATTTCTTAAGATACGTTTCTTTGATAATATGCAACAGAAATCCAATACAAGCTCATGAATTTGAAAGTATAGCTATTTTTCAGATGCATAGAACCAAGACATGCAATGCAATCATATATCAGCTAACACTGGAGCCTAGGTGTATGTTCACTTGACCCATAATACTGTCTATATTTCTAAACTTCCACATCACGTATATACAACACACACACACTCATAGAATAAGCATATAACAACTGCATTGCACCACTTTAGTGTAAGACAGCAGCCAGGTCTAGCTTCTGTGTTTAAATAGACTCTACACTCTGTGGGGATAACTTAAATTGGCCCAACTTAACTGAGACACTCACGTCTTCACTGACTAGTTGTGGCCAAAGCATGAAATCATAGTGTGATTTTCTAAAACCCTTCACCAGTAACCCTACAAACAGAATTAGCAAAGGAAGGGACAGGTCTCAAATGTATGAAGACCTAAAAAGTCAGATTAATACAAGGATAGCAAAGCAATAGGTATCCATTATAGTTTCTCTCTTGGTTCTCAGCCACAGATTATTTTCATATAAACAATTTCAAAACTTTTTCATTCTAACAGGCTAAGTCTTTCCACCATAAAACTCAGCAGCAGCTTTCAGAGTTGCACCTTTGGTCTTTCTCATAAGACTAATGTCTGTCTATCTTAGCAGCTTATATTTATATGAAGACTAGAGTCAGTTTTTGTTTTTCTGTCTCAGGGTCTGGCCCATGGCAAGAAACCAACAAATGCTTGTGGGTGATTAAATAAATACAGGCAATGTTAAGGCTTGGAATCAGGAAATAAATGTATGGGCTACCATGTTCTATCTGAATTGATTGTGTCCATCCCAATTGTGAAAAGAAGAAAAAATAAAAATGTTAGGAAATGCCTCCAAGTTCTTCACAACTGGTATGTAGACTCAATATCTCCAGAGGTTTGCTTAAGAATCTGTCATAACTATTGTTCTCTATTTATTTTGCTCAATATTCCAACATGCAGCAGTGGAGCAAAATCCGAATACTAAGCAGCTTTGTCAAGAGAAAAGGTGATAGAGCATATGCAGGTCACTGTTCTAGAGAATAAATCACACACTGTTTTAGAAATAAAGTAAGGCTAAGAATGAAATGACAGACACTCATGAGGCTGACTTTTGTGAGTAATTTTCCTGATGAAAAAGTAAGGTCCATAGTCAACCATGAGGCTACACTTAATATAACTATTGAATGTCTTTTGTGCATACATCTTCAGAGCCTAGTAGTCTAGACACCACTCTAATGGTGTCTTTATTTTCCAATAGAGAATGTTCCCCTGATATAGGTTACATCAAAACTGAGACATCCCTAGGAATAAAGAATTAGGAAGGAAGACTTGGCAAGAAGAATTAGCATATGGGGGACTGGGGAAATGTGGGTCATGTTTTCATTCTTTCTTTTTTTTTCTCTGTGAAGCTTTGTAGCCTTTCCTGGAACTCACTCTGTAGTCCAAGCCAGCCTCGAACTCACAGAGATCCAGCTGCCTCTGCCTCCTGAGTGATGGGATTAAAAGCATGTGCCACCACCACCCAGCTGTTCAGGTTTTCTTAAATCATCTGAATTCTCCTAGATATTCTTAGCCCAAGTTCCATTATCGTGCCCATGGGATCCAATATTGATCCAAGAACAGAAAATTTCTTCCTAATAAATGCATGTTTCTGTTATTTAGTCCTCTTATTGTGTTCTATAGTATGTCATAAGTAACTGCATAAAATGTCATGACCTGATAAAATGCCTTTAAACATTAATTTCAATGTATATATTCAAGATTAAAATATCAACATTAATAACTTCACTAAAAAATAGTTACAAGTCCTATTGTACAGAAAGAATATGTTGACATTGTTCCATTTATTCATTACAGGTCTGAACATCAAGGATTTAAAAAGTTATTTGTATTAATGCATGGTGTGGTGGCTAGGGGCATCAGCACCAACAGAGTAAATGTGTTATGTCATAGCTATTCAGAGGGGGTGTGTGCTTAGACAAGGCACTTAACTGTTGCCTTCTTGAGTTTTCCCATTTATGATATGGATATAGGAGTAAGGTTATTGTGATGGTTAAAAGAGATAATGCAGTGTGTGCTTTTTACATAATACATTACCTATCATAGTACCAATTCATTTATTTGGTAAAAATATTTTCCAATAGCAAAATCCAACTTGAACTAGCTGGGAGTAACAGAAAGACTTGTAATAGCAATATGGGTTTATAGAGACTAAAACCAGAAGACTCAGATGTGGAGAAAAATGTACTCAGAAGTTCATCATGGTGGTTTAACTAGGAATGACCCCCATAGGCTCATATATTCGAATGCTTGGTCCTTACAGAGTGGCACTTCTTGACAGGAAATAGGAGGTGTGGCCTTGTTGGTGCATGTGTGGCTTTGCTGGAGGAAGTGTGTCACTAGGGATAGGCTTGAAGATTTCAAGAAGCCAAGCCAGGCCCAGTGTCTCTCTATTCCTGCTCCCTATTGATTCAGATGTAGAACTCTAGCTATCTCTTCATCACCTTGTCTGCCATGCTTCCCACTATCATGATAATGGACTAAACCTCTGAAATGTAAGCCAGCACAATTAAATGTTTTCCTTTATAAGAGTTGCGATGGCTATTGAGTCACTTCACAGCAATAGAAAGGTGCTTAACCGTCATATGTGGTCATACAGTCTTTTGATAAAGTAAAGCTTCCTTTACATATGGTCCAGCTGGAGTAAAGAGAGATGCAGTCAATTCTTTCTTCGTTTATATATTATTTAATAATAGAGAATGTATTTAACCTACGGCAGATAGCTTAAATTTCTTTGGTCCAGAGTCTGAAGCAAAAGCTCATCCTTGTCCCAAGCAAATGTAACCAGGAGCTGGAATGGATTTGCACAGTGAGCATCTTCCAGATCAACCATATTAGTTGAGTAGGCAGGAAAGGAAAATTTAATTTATAAATTTCAGAGGGAGAGGATACATCTCAAGAAAGAGGAATACTATGTAAAAAAAAATGAATAGTAGTTTTATACCACACATTGTGGTAATATTTCTATAGCAGAGTTGAAGAAAACTTTTCAGTCTATTTTACTTGACTTCTCAACAATAGCACAATTAATTGACTTACTTTGAATAGAATTACTCTTTTAAAAACTTTTACTCCCTTTATCTGTTGTACTATTTTCCCACTGTAAACTTGCAGTTGAATAATGCATTCTCTCTCTGCCTTTCATGCTTTTCTCTTTGCATGTTTTCTTCTAAATGTCTTCATTAACCAACAGTTTCACAAGCCATGTTCCACAATGACCCCCAGCTTGACTTCTAAGGCCTATATAGTGCTCCCAACATTCCCACTGTGTTTTCACAGGTTTCTGGAGCCAAACATTTTCAAGGCTGAACAAGAGCTTCCTTTTGGATCTTGTTCTTCTCTCACTTGGCTCTTGATGCACACCCTTGCAGAAATAGCACAATGGACGATGGGGTTCCATTTTATTAAGATTTCTGCCTATGGTACTTCTAAAAAGATGAAAGGGAATTCCTTGAACTCTCAGGACAATTTTGGGATCAATAACCATGTGAAATGCCAAGAAGTAGTTTATGTAAGATTTTTCAAGTTTATCAGTCCCTTCAAAGCTGAAATGTTGGTTGACAGTATAAATAAATGTTAGAGGTGGTGCCTAGTTTCTTAAATATCAACTGTAAATTTGTATGAAAATATTTACTCAGATATTGGACTGCAATGTTCAGAGAAGCTGAAGGACATTACTCTTACACAGCCAGTGAAGTGACAGACCCAGAATTTGAGGTGTTGTCCATCTAACTACGAAGGCTATAAGTACACAAACATTGAGGGCATGGTGGAAGCAGAAAATTAGCAGAACCAACTAAGTTCTGGTTGTAAATGTCTTCCAGCCCCTGCACCATGCAAGCCGGGACTCAGTGCTGTGTGAGAAATGAATTAAGGAGCTACTGCAACCTACAAGTCCCTAACACCGCCATGGCTGTACAATGACGAAAGGATCGTGAAATACACCCCGGCCTCTGCAAAGCCACCATTGGACTGACACTTAAAATAGAGCAGGTAGGGCATCTCCTGAGGTCTAAATTTTGATTCATGGAAAGAATTTTAGAAAATATGTTGGAGCCAGGCAGCGGTGGCACATGCCTTTAATTCCAGCACTCAGGAGGCAGAACTAGGAGGATCTCTGTGAGTTCAAGGCCAGCCTGGTCTTCAGAGTGAGATCCAGGACAGGCATCAAAACTACGCAGAGAAACCCTGTCTCGAAAAACGAAAAAAAAAAAAAAAAAGAAAGAAAGAAAAAGAAAGAAAGAAAGAAAATATGTTGGGGAGTTTTTTGTTTGTTTGTTTGTTTTTGCAAAAGTGTTCAAAATATAGGTGTATTGCTGGGGGACAGAAAGTGAGTTTCTATTGTGAGAAGTAAATATTAACTCTTAGATAACACTATTGGGGTGGCACAAGATGGGATGGCAAGTAGAAGGAATTGTAGAAACCACATATCTCAACTCTATTATTTTATATTCAGTGAATCAGTTAGAAAGGTCAGGCCATAGAACAAGTCTGTATAGAAAAGGGACCATCATTCTTTTAAGGGGAAACTTCAAATCCTAGTTGCCTTTATGAAAATCTTTCCCTTTTTATCAGCTGATCATAGTAGCTAGTATGCTTTTATTATATCATTTCTTATGATAATAAAACTCTACCCCCCAAATAATTATTCTCATTAATTTGCTTATTTTCAGTGCTACATAATAATGGTGAATGCATAATTTTATTGCTAAATAAAATGTAGACAATGAGGAAGGCAATGATGATGATGATGATAGTGATGATTGTAGCACGAATCTTAAAAGTTCTTATTAATAAAACAAACCTGAGGCCAGTTATTGGGGCGAACACTGGAAGGTCAGAGAGACAGAATAAGCCACAGCTATCTCACCTCGCCGGATCCTCAGCTGGTCTTGTTTCCTCAGACTGGAGGCCTCTGAGTCCTCATCCAGAATGGGTCTCAGCTGAACTGCTGCTAGAAGCCTGAATGCTTAACCAGGCCAAATGCTTCTCCAGGCCAAATGCTTCTCCAGGCCAAAATGCCTCGAGTTTCTGGTCCTCACGCCTTATATACCTTTCTGCTTTCTACCACCACTCCCTAGGATTAAAGGCTGGCTTTCTGGGATTAAAGGTGTGTATCACCGTGCCTGGCCATTTCCAATGTGGCCTTGAACTCACAGAGATCCAGAGGGATTTCTGTCTCTGGAATGCTAGGATTAAAGGCGTGTGCTACCACTGCCTAACCTCTGTTTAATATTGTGGCTGTTCTGTCTCTGACCCCAGATAAGTTTATTAGCATGCACAATATTTTGGGGGACACAATACCCCCACATGATGACAAGGATAAATCAGCAAGAAATGCTCATTACTATTATGTAGTTGGATATTTACTTCTGTGTCTTCTAAAGTTATAGATCCAAAGCATAGGTTAAGAATGTGTGCTTTGATTTGTGTAGGTACATTTCAAGTTCTAACCATCTGCTCAGCAGCTTTCTAAACTTGCATGGATGTGATAGTGCCTCTGGGATAACTTCTTCATCTGTGATGCCATTCTGTGACTAGCATGTAACTGTCAGGGTGGTGGGGCTAAATTGTGAAGCTCTAGTGAAATCTAGGGTCAAAGACTGTCAGGATTTCAGCTACCATTATCTATCACGTACTGTGAAATTCCACCCTTACAATATATTATTATCTAAAATATATTTTAGTGTATTCACTTCTGATACCATAGGCAATTTAGTGTTCTACTTTGAGCTGTTCTTTTATGAGAGGAAATTTTCATGATATAACATTCAGATTCAGATATCATTTGTAGCTAAAAATAAAAGGATATATGTAATCAACCCTCTTTGTTGACATTTAAGCTCTTTCAACATTTTTGCAATTACAAATAATTTTGTGATGAATGTTTGTAACTAATCTCTTTTTTAAGGACATATTTCTGGAATGAAAGTATTGAATTAAATATTATAGATATGTATAAAGCATATGATACATGTTGCTGGATTGCTTTCCCAAGAGATTGCATCAATTTATATAAAATTACTAAGGCATGAGATTTTGTCATCTCTTAGTATACTTGAAAAAAATTTCATACTACCTTTTTAAAATATCTTTGAAAGTTTGATATTAAGCAATGTGACTTCTTTAGGATGACTTTAATTTTTCATAACTTTGATTACTGGGAATTTTGAACATCTTCCCAATAGATCCATTTCCTATGGAAGAGCTGGTCTTTACTCATTTATGCATGGACAGTGAAGTTTTTCTCTTCTTGAGGTAAGTGTGCTGCACATTATTATTGATAATTTATCAGGTCCCATACTGCACACACTTAAGATTTTCCAATATTAAACTTAGATGGCCATTTTATATACACTAGATCTCCCTTCACCATGTTGTTTAATTTGCATGCAGTCCAATCTAAATGCCTTCTTCTTTGGGGTTCCTTTACCTATCCTGGACTTACAAGTGACATATGTTAATAGACCATTAATTCTCTAAATATGGTGTTGAGAACCCCAAGCGCAGAATGATCCGACATTTTTCTAAAACTCTATGGGATAAATTTGGATTAATCTTTTCTAGTTAAGTAGACAATCTGTCATGATTTTGATAGAAATTTCATTGTACTTTACAGCTGTCTGGAAGGTAATAATAGTCTCCAGTCTTCTCATCCAGAAATATGACTTCTATTCTAATTATTCAAGTGTTATTTTATATTTCACAGCATTATATTGTGGTTTTCACACAAACAGTCCAACACATTTCTTATTGGAAAGCATCTAAGTATTTTAGTCTTCAGCTGTGATTAAAGAGATGTTTCCTGAATAACATACACACACACACACACACACACACACACACACACACACACACACACATATATATATATATATATATATTCCTTATTTGGGATATAAATGTATAGTTTATTCAGTTTACTCATTGGTTACAACAGTTCCTTGGGTAGTTTCTGTAGTTGAGATTCACATGTACTGGTCACCATTGGCTGCACGACAAATTATCTCCAAACTAAGTGGATTCAGAGAACAATATCTCACAGTGTGTGTGGGTCAAGAATCAAATGCAGCTTGGCTGGCTCCTCTGTTCAGAACCTCAACATCTATAATCAGGCTGTCATGCAGGAGAGCATGAGTCATCTTTAAGCTCAGCAGGCGGAACCTCTTCCAAGCTCACCCATGCAGCTTTGGGCTAGATTCTCTTTGTTATGCTCTAGTGGACTGAAAACCTTGACTTTTTCCTCACTAATGAGCACTAGCCATGCTTTGTTTCCTGCCACATATAATGTCTACTGGAAGTTTGATTCATGCGAGTGAGAAGAGAAAGAATGCATGCATGGGATGGGAGATAGATGAGGAAAGGAGATCTTGTAAAAATAAAATTGTATATAAGCTGACTTTGAAACTGATATTCCATCATCCTTGACATATTCTCTTGATTAGAGGTGAGTCCCTGACACCTTAGTTTGTAAGGTGTTTGCTACACAAATATGACAGCTAGGCTCAGATCCTAGTAATAACATAAATGAAGGTACAGAGATATGCATCCATAATCCAAGTGCTGGGGAGGTGGAGACAGGCAGATTCCTAAGAGTCACTGGCTAGCCAGTGTAGTGAAATTCATGAGATCCACATTTAGTGAGAGACCTTGCTTCAGAAAATAAGGAGAGAACAACTGAGGAAGACATTTAACATCAACTCTATGTCTCCACACACATGTGTACTTGCATCTGCATGCACATGTGCACACAAGTACGAAGATGAACACACATAGCCCACACTATACACCATACACACAGAAGTGAGTCTCTGGGTTTAGTCCTCCCCATACCCAAAGGAAGGAAGTTACACATCAATAAAAACAAGAAAGGTGGGGATCTCTTGGTACCCATACTGGAGCTGCTCACTGAGGCCTGTTTTTTGTTTGTTTGTGTGTTTGTTTGTTTTTTCACTTTCTTAATGAGTAATTGCAATCACGATTTTAATTCCAATTTATTTACTATAGGTAATAAAAACAAAGCTTATTTCAAATAAAGACCACAAAGATTGCTTGTTCTCTGTACATGAAGCCCAAGGATGGTTGACCGAACTTCTGGCTGCTGTATAGAGATCTGAGTTTTCAAATCTCAACAGACCCACAGTGTGATTGACCATCGAACAATCCTCTCAGACCAGGGTACAATCCCATTATACAGTCTTACCTTCTCATACAATCTCAAACCTGAAAACTGGAGCTCAGAATATAGTTTAGAAATTCTTATATTTAAATTCCAGTGTATGCAGAGTGGAGAATGGCATTTCCTTCTCCAATCTCCAAAGCAGAGTTGAATAGTACTTTATTAGTGAAAGAATTAAGTTGCTGTCTCTTTCATTTCTTTTGAAACTGGGAATCAAAAGTTCAAGGGGTCTCTACAGCTTTCAGAAGTTTTCAATCCAGGACTCTATAAGCACTACAGCAAATGATACTAATCGCTTAAGGGAGTTCTTGGAAACCAAGTGCTTTATTCCATCTTCAAGGGGAAAGAAAGAAGTCAATGATTCCCTCTTGCAACAATAGACACTTTCCCTTGCACCCAGTTGAAAGGATAAAATGAAAGAAGTGTTAACTGAGAATTGACAAGTGCTTGTGCTAGGCTGCCAAAGCAAAGTGATAATGAACTCCAGGAGTTTTCAAAACGTCTGCCCTGTTACCATGTTCACTCTGTTGTGACACAGATTGCCTCAGCCAAACTGCGACTAAATTTTTCTTTTTCTTATTTTCTTTCTTTTTTTAAACTTGCAAATTAGGAGGTTGTGTTTTGAATTATGAAAACAACTTGAATGTAGGAGCAAATACTACATGATGGAGGGAATGCAACAAGGGGTATATGATTTGGACCTGAGTTTAATTCTGGTTACACTATTCCAAATTCAATGTCTGGGCAACTTGGAAAAATAGGTTAATGTGTCTGTTCCCATAATCAACAATTATAACCTCATGCTCATGTATTCTCCCACTCAGTCATTCAGCACGCTTGTTGAGCAGCTAATTATGTAACTGACACCAATTTCTAACTGTAGACCACGTAACACACAAAACAATTTCCTGATGAAGATATGTATGTTATCATATGCATAAATGAACTCAATCATGATAGGAGGAGATAAGTTATACTCTGGGAAGTCTTCCCATAAGAATAGAGTCATGTTTAGATTTCACAGATTGGAAGACTGAAGCCAGGAGAGAAGACATGGTTAGCCTGAGTTAGCACAACTTGATTTAATTCCTGGACATTCAGCCTGCAGTTAATTGAGGTGGTTTGTCTTGATGCTTCAGCCTCCAGACTGTGCAGCTGAAGATATTAAATTCCTGGCATTTATTAGTTCATCTCTTTCCAATTCTGGAGCCAAAACAACCCTGGCCTGGAAGTCTTTTGACTTCTTAGCTGAGCATCCCTGAACCTTAGAGTTTTGATGATTCCCATGTCTCACAGAGCCAAAGATCTCATGTATTAGTTAATTGTCTTGACACTGTGACCAAATGCCTGATAAGAAGCACCTTTAGGGAAGGAAGCTTTATTTTGGCTCACAGTTCAGGGGACATAGTCCTTCTTGGAAGAGAAGGCATGAGGGCTGGACCAGTGCCTGTTCGTGTTATGTGCTTATTTACATCTTGGCACATAGGAAAGGAGAGAAAGTGAAATGCAGACCCTGAGTTGGATTTCTCCTTTCCTCTCTTTTTATTCAGTCTTGGACCTCAGTTCATGGGGTGGGGAATCTCTGCATCGAGGACAAATCATATCCCCCTCAGTTAATCCCATTTTGAAATACCCTTGTAGATACACCCAAAGTTGATGCAAGCCAGTCGAGTCGACAATGACCATTGACCATCGCACAGAGGCATGCATAGAGTATGCACTGAGATGAAAGCTGTGGAAACACAAGCTGAACAGTGGAAAGAAGAAGGGATTTCCTGACATCTACAGTTCCATGTATTCCCATCCACTGTCCCCACTTATCATTCCAATACCCAGCTCTAATCCAGTTGCTTCTCTGCATGACTGATTCTCCTCTGCTTTCAAAGGAACACCAGCATCCTTGCAGGAAGGGGTGATGTCAGGGTCTGCTTTCTCATCTTGTCAGCTTTTGCATGGCTTTCATAATTCTTTTAGAACATGCTGGAACAACCGAGTTCATTGCATTTTCAGAAGTGTGTTGTATTCCATGATGCCTTTCAATTTTTAATTTGTTCTTCTATCTAGCTGCAACATGTTTTTGCTCCCAACACTGCCCAAGACTCACCCATTCATCTTACGAGCTACACCATTGACCTCCCCATTTCTAGCCACCAATAAAGACTTCTGTGATCCAGGCACCTATCTGCCTTTTCCTCCATGCTGAGCCCCATGATGCTGCTCATTGTCCTTCATCCTTATACCACTGCGCTGGGTTTTGGTCTTTCTCATTGTCTTCATTAGACATAGATTTCCAAGGACAAGGATGACATTTAGACCAGTTCAGAATACCAAGACCTTAAGCTGTGCCAACAGAGACAACACCAGAAAACACCTGAACACATTGATGGACCTGTATTTGGGTAGAAAACCATTGGCCTAAGGAGGGACTAAAGAAAATTTAGACTTTTTTTCTAGTTTTATTGACATGCAAAGTTGCATATATTTAAAGGGTGGGGTGTGTGTGTGTGTGTGTGTGTGTGTGTGTGTGTGTTCCTGATGTGTGTTCTCCTGTATGTATACATGTGTGTATGCCCATGTATATACATGTTTGTGTATGTGAGAAAGAGAGCACATGTGCATGATCCAGGTATTAATTTGCTAAGTGTCTTTACATCATTCAGTTTTGCTAGATTCTGTGCTGAAGGTTTATTCAGTTGTTTCAATTTGTATGGTTTGTTGTATAATTGTCCACTAAAGTCTCTTATACTCCTTTTTGCTTCAAGTGTAAGCGGCCATGTCTCCTCTTTCAGATTATAATTTTTAGTCTTCTAAAATTTATAGCTGGTTAGCTTAACTAAAAGCTTGCCAATCTTAACTCTCTTCAAAGGAAAGAGCAAAATCCCATTTCCACTGATCTTTCCTACAACTATTCCAGTCCTTAGGGATCTGAAGAGTAGGGCAGGGCCTGAGCCTGGGACAGATCTTGGGCTCTGTCTACTATTCTAAATACAAACATATGTTACAGTGTCAGTTTTCAGAGAACTGCTGTAACAAAGTGCCATGGGGCATTGGCAACAGATGTAATATGTGTATTCTTGGGCAGAAAGTCTGAGTCTCAGGGGTCAGCAAGCTGGTTTCTTCTGAGAGTTTTAAGGGAAAAAATCACTTCCTGAATTCTGGCTTCTACACCAACAGTTACGTGCTCCACGTGTTCCCAACATTGCCTTCCCATTAGGAATTTCTGTGTCCAAATTTCTTTTTAACAAGAACACCAACAGTTATCAGGTTGAGAGATTACCCTACTTTAGAATTACATTTCCTATACTTCTACTTCCTATTGAAAACATATGCTGAAGTGTTGCAAGTCAGGGAGGAAAAGCATATTTAAGGAGAATGTTATGTCAATTACATCAGATTTGCTGAAGGAGGACACCTCCAAGAATTCATGTGTATTGGGGACCTGGGACTCTGAATGCAGTAGGATCTTTGATTTGAATCAGGAAAATGAAAAGCAGGCTTGTTGGTTTACAAAGCAAAACCGTGTTCTAGAGAAGGAGTTCTATGAACTGGGTCTGAGAGTCAAGGCTTAAAGACCAAGTGTCAGACCATAGGGAAGAAGACAGATGAGAGTTAAGAGGATAGATTTAGCATTAGGGAACCCTGGTTGCATATCTCATGCTACTATTTACAAAACAGGTGAGCCCAAGACATGCTTTAAATCTCTTACTGCATTTCTTCCCATCATTTCTAGTGAAGGTGACAGAAAACAGAAGAGTGGTTGTATATGAAGTGCTAAACAAGTATCTGGCTCAAAGAAAACAAGGCATAGGCAGAAATGTAACTCACCAGATGCAGCCTGTATTCAGGGCCTAATATGTGGAGAAGGCTCTATAGAGAGATGCCTGTGTGGGCCCACTGGAAACAGTCATCGCAGTAATACAGAAAGAAAAGTTCAATGGTTCTTTCCAAACACTTTCAGGGTGGAAAGAACCTTGCTCTATGTTAGAGAGGATGAGATCTGGACTGGCTATGAGTTTATGTCCTAAGGAAGTTTCTCCATTTTAATATTCTGGGGAAGTCTAACATGACCAGTCTACCCACCTTCAGCTAACCAACAGGAGGGGAAACAATCTACCCTTTCCAACCAAAAGTGATCCCTTTGATAAGCATGTAGCCCTTTGTTACTCGTTCAGGTTCAAAATACTCAGGGTATTCTATTGTGGTGACTAGTATCATGACAGGTAAAGTCAGCCTCCTCTGTAAAGATGATGCTCTTGATTTGAGACCTTTTGTAAGACAATGTTTCACCATAGGTAGATTTCTCTGAAAACATCTGTTTATAAAATAAATGCTTTTTTTTCTTTTATCTCAGTCTATTGTTCTTTTTTTGAATTTTCTTTAAACACCTCCTCTAATAAGAATACTTAGAGAAATATAGAAAATTGTTGGAAGGTATGAAGTCATCAACAAAGTTCATACTTGAGGACCACACAATGAAGTTGAAAAAAAAAAAAAAAAGAAGAAGAAATTTCAGTGTGTGATTTTGTATTGAGTTTCATTCCTCATTATTCTGGATCATGTTTGTGCGATGGATACCCCTTGTGAGACCCAAGCCTCACTTCTTTTTCTTTCTCAAGTGTGTGTGCAAGGTGTATATGCAAATGAATATGCGTGTTTACATGTGTGTGGCCATATTCGTGTTTGAAGGCATATGTACCTGCAGAGGCTGAAGGTTGACTTAGGAAATTCTTCTGATTGCTTTCAGCTTTATTTTTTGGGGCACTATCGTGACATTGAACCCAAAGCTTGACATTTCAGCCAACCCAGCCAGCCATCTTTCTCTGAGGACCAGTTACCTCTGACTTCCCAGTACTGGAATGACAGGCAGGCCACTAAACTCTGGCATTTAAGTAGGTTCTTGGAAACTACAGTCCTCACACTCACTGTTGAGTGGCAAGTTCTTTAACCAATGAGCCATCTCCCCAGTCCTCCAAATTTTACTTTTTGAGAAATTTACCTAACAATTCCCCTATCCTACTGGGTGCTAAACATGTTTCTATTCTTTCTATGGACCACAGTCTGTCTTTGCATGATAGCATGACTTCTTCAATGCATGTTAGTGAGAAGTGTCATGAGACACCATGCACAACTTCTCCTTCACCCCTTGACTCAATTAAAAGACTCACTGGAGAAACCCACAAGGTCCTCTGAGGGCTTTGAAGTTAGAATCCAATCATCTTCAGCCCTACCTCCTGCATTCCCATCAGTCCACAACTATAAGCCAGAGACACAGATAAAAATTGAATATAATTAGCATGCAAGGTCAGCTCTTCAGGAGCTGGTCTCTGTCTTTGAAAGCAAAACAATAAAGCCAGACACAGGATACATCTGAGACTCACTACTTTGAATCTATGTCAGTGGAGGGTAGCAACTTACCCATCATAATAATGATGATAATGGAGATAATAACACAAACCTTTACACATCCAGTCATGGAAGACCTACAGTGTATGTGAGAATGAATATTGCTTTATATGGTATTTTTTTTTTGAGACAGGGTTTCTCTGTGTAGCTTTGCATCTTTCCTGGAACTTGCTTTGGAGACCAGGCTGGATGGTAATTTTTTTTAAATAGCATGCAATCATATTTGACTTGATGTTTTTATGACCAGTACAGGGACAGAACACACACAGTTAGTTGATCATAATCGAACGTACACTATGTGATTTAAAGAACCAGAATCTGTACCAGGCCATGATGGTGTGTGCCTTTAATCCCAGCACTCAGGAGGCAGAAGCAGGTGCATCTCTGAGTTCAAAGACAGCCTAGTCTATCGAGCGAGTTCCAGGACAGTCGGGGCTGCACAAAGAAACCATCTTGAACAAAAAAAAAAAAAAAAAAAAAAAAAAGAAAGAAAGAAAGAAAAAAACCATAATCTGCAAAGACACTAACTCAGTGGAAGTCACAGAACATAGTGTTCCATAAAAAGATCTGGGGATTGATGCTTGCCTAGCCTTTGAACCTTTATCCACTCATCACTTGCTGTGACTTTGAACAAATGAATAAATTCTACTCCTTGGTGTTCTCATCTATGAAATTAAAATTGATTTATTTGTACACCAGACAAATATCTGTAAAGTTATTGCTTTATTCTTGATGCTGAAAACATAGGCCAAAAAAAGCACTTCTGAACTTTACCTTCTGTGAATTGAAGGAATTATTGGAAATGAATAAATTCATCTACAAATAATACATATTATATTTGTGTTTATATTATGGAGAAAAGCATAAATGGGGATTATAATTATAGGGGAGAAGACTCATGACTTACACATTAATGGAGAGTGGTGAAATCCTTACTGGGATGGCAGTATTTGAACAAAGAAGTCAAAGAGTATGGAATCTGTCATGAACATATCTATAAAACTAGCCTCCATGTCAGAGGGAACAGTAAACACCCAAGAACATTTCTGGCACATTTGAGAAAACTGAGGAAAAGAGGCCAGTGTGGTTGGACCTAGTAAGAAGGGGAAGTACTTGGAAAAGGAGAACCAGGCAATATTGTTCCAAGCCTTATTGGTACATTAGTAGGCTTGTACTTTGAGTAAGATATAAGACCATTAGGGTTTTGAAAGAATCGCTAACATTTGGCATATTCCAAAAGGGTTACTCTGGCTGCTAGGCAGAAAGGGACCAACTCACAGGGGATAAACTCAAAAGCAGATGGCTCACAGCCATAATCCAAGTAAGAGATGACTGGTTGGATGAGGTGATGGCTGGGGAGGAGATATTAGTGGTCAAATTTTAGATGTAACACAGTAGTTGAATTTCTTCCATAGGATGTTGTAAAATAAGCAAATAAGGCAGCCCCACTAGCTGGCCAGCAGGCAAGGCTCCTAAGAGTAGGCCTTTCCATCACCACCTCCATCAGACCCTATAATCTACAAGTGTCACTCTGCCCCCCAAACCCATCCATCCCCAATGACCTCAGTGGCTCACTAAGACACAGACACCACCAACACCAATTGGACCAAGAGGTGAGTGACTGTTCTCACAGCTAGACATCCTAGTTTCTAGGCCCTAGGCATCAAGGCACATTCTGTGCCTACCCCATCCCACCCACAAGAGCCCTACTAGCCAGCTAGCAGGCAAGGCTCCTGCAGGAAGGCCTTTCTATCATACCCCCATCAGACCCTGTAATCTACAAGTCCTACTATACCCCCAAAACCCACCCATCCCCTTCAACCTCAGTGACTCCCTGGTACATAGACACGGTCAGCACCATTTGGACAAAGAGAGGCTCCCTGAAACACAGACATCACCTACACCAATTGCACAAAGAGTGGCCCCCGGTGGCACTGAGACCACTTGCCCCAATTGGACAAAGAATGACCCTCACAGGCATTGCCTGCACCAACTGGAGGAAGAGATGGGTAGACCCCAGTGCAAGAATATACTCAAAAACATTAAAGAGCATTATGGCACAATCAGAACCTAGAAGTTCTACAATAGGAAGGACTGAACAACCCACTATAGAAGAAGTCGATGAAAACTACCTTTAAAATAACTTTATGAAGATGATAGAGGTCTTTAAAGAGAAAATGAAAAAGTCCCTTAAATAAATTGAGGAAAAGAAAAAAATTTGGAAGAAAGCACTAAATCCCTTAAAGAAAGCCCCCCGCCCCAAAAAAGCAATCAAACAGATGACAGAAACAGTTCAAGACTTGAAAATTGAAATAGAGGCAATAAAGAAAACAGAAACCAAGGGAATTCTGGAAATGGAAAATCTGGGTAAACAAGCAGAAACTACATATGCAGTCACAACCAACAAAATGAAAGAGATGGAATAGAGAATTTCTGGTGTTGAAAATACAATAGAGGAATTGGATTCATTAGTCAAAGAAAACATTAAAGCCAACAAAGTCATAACAAAAAATGTCCAGGAAATCTGGGACACCATGAAAAGATCAAGCCTAAGAATAATAGGGATAGAGGAAGGAGAATACCAACTCAAAAGCACAGAAAATATATTCAACAAAATCATAGAAGAAAACTTTCCCAATCTAAAGAAGGAATTGCCTATGAAGATACAAGAAGTATACAGAACACCAAATATACTGAACTAAAAACAAAAAAATTCCTCTTGCCAAATAATCATCAAACCACTAAACATAGAGAATAAAGAAAGAATATTAAGAGCTGCAAAGTAAAAAGGCCAAGTAACATATAAAGGCAGACCCATAAGAATAACACCTGACTTTTCACTGGAGACTCTGAAGGTCCTGGACAGACATTATGCAACACTAAGAGATCACAGATACCTGCCCAGATTACTATACCCAGCAAAACTTTCAATCACCATAGACTGGGTACATAAGATATTCCATGAAAAAAAAAAACAGATTTAAAGAATACCTATTCACAAATCCAGCCCTACAGAAAGTACTAGAAAGGAAACTCCAACCCAAGGAAGTTAGATGCACCCATAAAAACATAGGCAATAATAGATAACCCCACAGAAGCAAATCTCAAATAAGGGAAACACATACATTACCACCAAAAGATAAAAGGAAATAACAAGTACTGGTCATTAACATCCCTTAATATCAACGAACTCAATTCGCCTGTAAGTAGACACAGGCTAACAGAATGGATATGAAGACAGGATCTATCCTTTTGCTGCATACAAGAAACACACCCCAACTTCAAAGACAGACACTACCTCAGAGTACAGGGTTGGGAAAGACTTTCCAATCAAATGGACTTAAGAAGCAAGCTGTAGTAACTATCCTAATATCTAACAAAATAGACTTCAAACTAAAATTAATCAAAAGAGATAGAGAAGTACATTTCACATACATCACAAAAAAATACACAAAGATGAAATCTCAATTATGCCCCAAATACAAGGGCATCCACATATGTAAAAGAAACATTTCTAAAGCTTAAATCAAACATTAAACCTCACATACTAATAGTGGGAGACTTCAACACCCAATTCTCACCAATGGTCGGGTCTGCCAGACAGAAACTTAACAGAGAAATAAGGGAACTAAACAGACATTATGATTCAATTGGACTTAACAGACATCTATACAACAATCCACCTAAGCACAAAAGAATATACCTTCTCAGTACCTCACGGAACATTCTCTAAAATACTTGGTCACAAAGTAAATCTCTATAGAAACAAACAAAAAATGGAATAACCTCCTGTATCTTATAGGATCACCATGGCTTAAAGGTAGAATTCAACAACACAAATTACAGAAAGCCTACAAACTCATGGAAACTGAAAAATGCTCAACTGAATCACCAGTGGGTCAAGGAAGAAATAAAGAAAGAAATTAAAGACTTCCTACAATTCCATTGTGAAAGTGAATGTATAACATACAAACTTATGCGATGCTATGAAAGCAGTACAAAGAGGAAAGTTAATAGCACTAAATGCCTACATAAAGAAGTTGGAGAAATCTCACATTAGTGACTTAACAGAAAAACCTGAAAACTCTAGAACAAAAAGAAGTAAATTCACCCAGGAGGAATAAATGCCAGGAAATAATTAAATTGAGGGCTGAAATCAATAAAATAAAAACAAAGAGAACAATACAAAGAATCAATGAAACAATGAGTTGGTTTTTCGAGAAAATCAACAAGATAGACAAATCTTTATCCAAACTAACCAAAAGACATAGAGAGAGCATCCAAATCAACAAAATCAGAAACAAAAAGGAGGACATAACAACAGACACTGAAGAAATCCAGAGAGTCATCATGTCAATACTTCAAAAACTTGTAGTCCACAAAATTGGAAAATCTAAAACAAATGGACAATTTTCTGGGGAGGTATTACTTATCAAAATTAAATCAAGACCAGATAAACAATTTAAATAAACCTATAACCCCTAAGGAAATAGAAGCAATCATTAAACATCTCCCAACCAAAAACAGCCCAGGGCCAGATGGTTTCAGCACAGAATTCTACCATCACAGAATGGTTCTACCAGAATTTCAAAGAAGAGCTAATACTAATACTCCTCAAATTGTTCCACAAGATAGAAACAAAAGGAACATTACCAAACTGCTTTTATGAGACTACAGTTACCCTGATATGCAAATCACACAAAGATGTAACAAAGAAAGAGAACTACAGACCAATCGCCCTCATAAACATTGATGCAAAAATGTAAAAATACTCAAAATACTGGCAAACCAAATCGAAGAACACATCAAAAAAATCATCCACTATGATCAAGTAGGCTTCATCCCAGAGATTCAGGGATGGTTCAACATATGAAAATCTGTCAATGTAATCCACCATATAAACAAACTGAAAGAAAAAAAAACATATGATTATCTCATTAAGTGCTAAAAAGCCTTTGACAGAATTCAATACCCCTTCATCATAAAGGTTCTGGAGAGACCAGGAATACAAGGAACATACCTAAACACAATAAAGATAATATACATCAAGCTGACAGTCAACATCAAATTAAATGGCAAGAAACTCAAAGCAATTCCATTAAAATCAGGAACAAGACAAGGCTTTCCACTCTCTCCATATTTATTCAATATAGTACACAAAATTCTAGCTAGAGCAATAAGACAACAAAAGGAGAACAAGGGCATACAAATTTTAAAAAAAGAAGTCAAACTTTTGCTATTTGCAGATTATATAATAGCATACATAAATGACCCCAAAAATTCTCAGGGAACTCCTACAGCTGATAAACACCTTCAGTAAGGTGGCAGGATACAAGATTAACTCAAATAAATCAGTAGCCCTCCTACACAGAAATGGTAAAAGGGCCAAGGAAGAAAATAGAGAAACATCATCCTTTACAATAGCCACAAATATTATAAAATACCTTGGGGTAACTCTGACCACACAGGTAAAGGGCCTGTATGACAAAAACTTTAAGTCTTTGAAAATAGAAATTGAGGAAGATATCAGAAAATAGAAAGATCTTTCATGCTCATGGATAGGTAGGATCAACATAATAAAAATGGCAATCTTCCCAAAAGCAATCTATAGATTCAGTACAATCCCCATCAAAATTCCAACACAATTCTTCACAGACCTCAAAAGAACAATACTCAACTTCATATAGAAAAGCAAAAGACCCAGGATAGCTAAAACAATCCTATACAATAAAGGAACTTCTTTAGGCCTCACCATCCCTGAATTCAAACTCTATTATAGATCTATGGTAATAAAAACAGCTTAGTATTGACATAAAAACAGACACATGGACCAATGGAATCGAATTAAAGACCCTGACATTAATCCACATACCTATGAACATCTGATTTTTGACAAAAAAAAAAAAGCCCAAATTGTACAATGGAAAAAAGAAAGCCTCTTCAACAAATGGTGATGGCATAACTGGATGTCAACATGTAAAAAAATTGCAAATAGATCCATATCTATTGCTATGAACAAAACTCAAGTCCAAGTGGATCAAAGACCTCAACATAAATTACACTGACTCTGATAGAAAAAAATGTGGGAAGTAGCCTTGAACACATTGTCACAGGATACCATTTCCTAAATATAACACCAATAGCACAGACACTAAGACCAACAATCAATAAATGGGACCTCCTGAAACTGAAAAGCATCTCTAGGGCAAAGGACATGGTAAATAAGACAAAAGAGCAGCCTAAAGAATGGAAAAAGTACTTCATCAAACCCACATCTGACAAAGTGCTGATCTTCAAAATATATAAAGAACTCATAAAACTAGACATCAAAATACCAAATAATCCAATTAAAAAATGGGGTACAGATCTAAACAGAGAGTTCTCAACAGAAGAATCTCAATGGCCAAAAAACGTTTAAGGAATTGCTCAACATGCTTAGTCATCAGGGAAATGAGAATCAAAATGACTCTGAGATAACATCTTAGTCCTGTCAGAATGGTTAAGATAAAAACAGTGAGGAAATCTTATGTTGGAGAGGATGTGGAGTAAGTGGAACACTCCTCCACTGCTGGTGGGAGTGCAAACTTGTACAGCCATTTTGGAAAACAGTATGGCAACTTCTCAGAAAATTGAGAATCAATCTACCTCAAGATCCAATGATAGCACTCTTGGGGATATACCCAAGGGATGCTCATTCATACCATAAGGACACTTGCTCAACTATGTTCATAGCAGCATTATTTGTAGCAGCCAGAACCTGGAAACAACCTAGATGTCCCTTAAGGATAAAGAAAATGTGGTACATATACATATTGGAGTATCTCTCAGCTGTAAAAAACAATGACATCATGAAATGTGCAGGCAAATGGATGAAACTAGAAAATTATCATCCTGAGTAAGGTAACCCAGACTCAGAAAGATGAACATGGTATGTACTCAATCATAAGTGGATACTAGATATAAAGCAAAGGATAACCAGACTACAACCCACAGCTTTAGAGAAGCTAGGTAACAAAGAGGACCCTAAGAGAGATGCATGGATCTCCCTGGGAGGGGGAAATACATGAGATCTCCTGGGGTCAGGGAGTCAGTAGAGGGGAGGAAATGGGAGATAAGAATGTGAGAGAAAGGGATGGTCAAGCTGGGGGAGGGATGGAGTGGGAGAACAAAGAAAGAGATATCTTGATAGAGGGAGCCATTATGGGATAAGAGAGAAACCTGGTGCTAGGGAAATTCCCAGGAATCCACAAGGATGACCCCAGCTAAGCAATAGTGGAGTGGGTGCCTGAACTGGCAAACCCTGGTAGTCAGTTTTGTGAATACCCCAACTGTCATCATAGAGCCTTCCTCTAGTATCTGCTGGAAGCAGATGCAAAGATTCACAGCCAAGTACCAGGCTGAGCTCGAGAAGTCCAGGTGAAGAGAGGGAGGAGGGATTATATGAGTAAGAAGGGTCAAGATCATGATGGGGAAATCTACAGAGACAACTGAACCAAGTTCTTGAGAACTCACAAACTCTAGACTGACAGTTGTGGAGCCCACATGGGACTGAACTAGGCCCTCTTCAAGTGGGCAACAGTGGTGTAGCTTTGTCTGTTTGAGATGTCCCTGGCAGTGGAATCAGAATCTGTCACTGGTGCATGAGATGGCTTTTTGGAGCCCATTCTCTATGGTGGGATTCCTTGCTCAGCCTTGATGCAGGGGGGAGGGACCTGGTCCTGTCTCAACTGAATGTTCCAGGCTTTGTTGACTTCCCATGGGAGGCCTTACCTTTTTGGAGGAGTGGATGGGTGGTGGGTCAAGGGAGAGACAGGAGGGAGCATGAGGAGGTATGGGAAAGGGAACTGTGGTTGGTATGTAAAATGGAAAAAAATTACATAAAAAAGTAAATAAATTATTCTATGTACACTCTCCCAGCAATGTCGTTAGTCACAGTTCTTATAGACACTCAGCGTCACTGCTATTCATGTGCTATGAAACATTTCTATCATGAAGCCATCAGATTGCACATTCCTTCTCCTACCTCTTTGCCCTATACTCCCTGGCTGTCTTTCCTTCATGTATCTATGGATCCATTCAAGACCAGGGCATTATAGTGGTTAATCAAGTCTGATCTGGAGCCAAATGGATTATACCTTAAATGCTGCCTATGTCATTCAACGAGTGTGTTACCTTGAGTAAGACTGAGATCTACAGTTTCTTAGAGCTTTAGACCTTTTATTCCTAAAATGAGCCAAACAATATCTATTCTGTGGGTTGATTTGAAGGTTCAAATAATTGTAAAACCCTTTATCTAGGATCTATGTAATAGTGCATCAGGTAAAGATACTTTCTGCCAAACCTGGTAACCCAGGGCCTATCATGATGTAAGGAAGGCACACACACACACACACACACACACACTAAATAAATAAATAAATAAATAAATAAATAAATAAATAAATAAATAA
>CABHPR010152927.1:31898-53697 GCA_902168415.1 Peromyscus melanophrys
TAAATAAATAAATAAATAAATAAATAAATAAATAAATAAATAAATAAATAAATTCTTTACTCTAGTGCTTGAATTTACATCTTATTTATAAAACCTAATTGCCTTATCTAATACATCATTGAATTTCTATTGTCACTAGTAAGTACATAGTATATATAGGTAGTATATATAAAATACAATTCCATAGCCCCAGATCTCCTATAGCTCATGATATAAAGAGGATCAGGAGTAAAGCAGCAGGAAGCAAGAACAGGTAAATGATGGAAAACATCAGCAGAGAAAAACATAGCATTATTGCCAAGGGTATAACCCAGTCACTAATTCAAACAAGGCTTCCTGGAGGAAGTGGTGTTTAAACTTAACCTGTCACTGATCAGAAGTCATGTAGGAAAACTTCCAGTTTGGGAAGTTAAATAGGTTTCCCAATAACTTTTAGGCAAAATAACAACAGGAACAAAATTCTGGAGGCAAGATAGAACAAGATTCCATCAAAACAGGGAGCTATAGAGAGTTGCAGAGAATCCCTAAGACAATACGGTAATTCAACTCATGAAATTAAGAAAATATTTGAAAGCTAAATTGCATCTTTCACAGTTATTCCATATGGCCCCAGAAGGAACTCATGATTACAGCACTAATGTCCCAATCATGATATCAACTAGGAGGAAAGAAACAAATTCACCACTTGCTGCTCTACACCATACACTGCCTCTCCATCTGCATCCTACTCCCGTTCCTTTCCTTAACAGCATAAGTAGATCTTGGTCTCTC
Source organism: Peromyscus melanophrys (assembly GCA_902168415.1). Classification (NCBI taxonomy): domain Eukaryota; kingdom Metazoa; phylum Chordata; class Mammalia; order Rodentia; family Cricetidae; genus Peromyscus; species Peromyscus melanophrys. The sequence goes on from CABHPR010152927.1 coordinate 32,670, forward strand.
ACAGCTTTTCTGGGTTCTCCCCCTATGTGGTGGTTAATTTTAATTGTTGACACAATCTAAAGTCTCCTGGGTAGGGAATCTCAATGAGGGACTATCTGATTTAGATTAACAAAAGGGTATGTCTGCAGGGGCTGTCTTGATTCTGGTTATTGAGATGGGAAGAACTTCTCACTATGGGTAGAACCATTCCCTAGGCAGAGGATGCTAGCTTGTATGAAAGCAAGCAGGGCACTAGTATGCATTTACTCAGTTATTTCTCCTTCTTCATCATGGATGCAACATGACCAGTTGCCTTGAGTTCCTGTCTCTGACTTCCCTGCAACAATGGGCTATTACCTGAAACTGAGCTATATTGAACTCTTTCTTCCCTACATTGCTTTTGTACTGGTATTTCATCACAGAAATAGGACAAGAAACTAAGATACCTGACACATATATATCCCCCCATAATTATCTTTGTCTGTTACTTCCTGCAATTTTCTAGTCTTTATACCATTGACATTTCTGGCTTCACCTGGCCACATGAATGCAGCAGCTATTCAACTCATCTCCCTTCATCTTCTGTTCCATGTACAGTTGATCAGAAGACCATTGCTGTCAGAGTCATTATTTAAAATTTTATTTTTGTTATTTGTTTCTTGAAATATGTCTGTTATTTTAGTCCAAACAGATCTCAAACACTTCCTGCCTCAAACTTCTCCTCCTGAGTACTGAGATTACAGTGGTGTGCTTCTACATACATCTCTGATTGCCAACGATCAAATAGTGCATAAGTCAGATTTTGCCAGCCTTCCCTGAGGCTAGCTGTAGCTACTCTCTTTTGCACTGCAGTACAGATCTAGCTGTAGACAAAAAACAATGAACAAATGACTGTGGCTATGCTCCAAAAGTGCTGTTGATAACACACAGAAGCCAGACATCAGATTAGAGATTTTTTTAAATTGTTGTTGTTTGTTTGTGCTCTCTCTACCCCCTCTTTCTCTCTCTCTTTCTCATTCTCTCTGTCTGTCTCTCTGTCTGTCTCTCTGTCTGTCTCTCTGTCTGTCTCTCTGTCTGTCTCTCTGTCTGTCTCTCTGTCTCTGTCTCTGTCTCTGTCTCTGTCTCTCTCTCTCTCTCTGTGTGTGTGTGTGTGTGTGTGTGTGTGTTACAGGGTTTGGGTTTTATATAGTAATACAAAGTCATATCATCATGTTTGCAGAGCAAGTATTTTGCTCAATGACTCATTTAGTATTGGCTGTGTAGTTCAGGATAGACTTGAGCACAGGGTACTCTACTACCTCAGCCTCTCAAGTGCTGGGATTATAGGCATGAATCAAAAAGCCTAAGTTGGTTCTGTTTTAATGAAAACCTCTTAGTGTTACTCTAGAACTGTTCCCCATGTCTTCTGGAGTGCTGATCATGGCCAACAATGAAACATTTTCTGTATCTCTTTTCACTTACAGTTTAATAATATTTCCTCTGGATAGGACTGCCTCCTCAGTGTATATTCCATATTTCTGCTTCCCTAATTATTCTCTGTCTTCTATACATGCCCAATTTTGGCATATCTTCTGTTAAAGTTGGCTGATGTTTCAGGTCCATCTCTAATATCAGTTCTATGGCACCATGGTCTACGCCACAGCAGAGCCTATCTCCCGAGTGAGAGAGAAGCTTTTGGGAACTGCTATTTCTCCAAGTAGAACTCATTATGGGAGAGACTTGTCACTGTGACTGAGAAACCACAACCTTCATTTTGACCCTCACCACTTCACCCGTTGAGAAACTGGGTGACCTCAACCTCTTGACTCTGGATAAGCACTGCAATTATTCTGGTCACAAAGTACAGCAAAAACAAGTCTGTATCAGTTTCCAACCTCAGACACACAAGATTTATATCTTCTATTGTCAGCATACTGGTCAGCTCTCTCAGAGCCCTAGCATATGAAGAATCAAACTGTTTTAAGTCCATCTGTCTCAAGACACCTAAGATGTTAAATGTTGGTGCATAAGTCAAAAATATCATCTACTATTCCATGCTCAACAAAGTACCAGCTATATTAATAAAGTCACTTCATCTCACCTTGACCCACTTGCCTGCCAAATATATCTGAATGACATCCATCAGCAGCTGAAAAATCATCATCTATTGAGGTCCTGCCCAATTTCTTTAGCTGAATAATCACAAGATAAAATTGTTGTTTCAAAAAGCTACAGTCCTTGGGACTATTTCTTAACATGATGATAAATGAGTGGAACACATGGATCTTGATGAGTCAGACTGTTCACCTTAATTCTTTTCTTAGCCAGGGTGGGGTTCAATTCATGTTTGTATCAGTTACTTTTCTCCATGCAACCAAATACGTGACAAAAGCAACTTCAGAAAGCAAGGATTTATTCGAGATCACAGTTTAAGAATGCCATCCATCATGGCAGGGAAGCTATGGCAGAAGGATGAAATAGCTGGTTACAACGTGTCCATATGAAGGAAACGGAGAGCGGTGAATGTTTGTGCCTAGCCAACTTGTTCTTTTATATTCAGTCTGAGACTCCAAACTATGGAATGGTATTCTTCATAGTTAGGGTGGGTCTTCCCTCCTCTGTTGGGTAAGGTAGGAACTTCCTTACAGATGGGCCTAGGGGGATATCTATGTGTTGCTTGATCCTGCCTAGTTGGCAATCCAAATCACAGCATCTCTTTTGGTGTTACTCTTCCTTTTACACTCATATTAATACTTTTGTAAACTCTTCTCTTATTTCCCACCAAGCTCCATAATTAGTATTTCTGATTCTATGTAGCATCACATCCCCTGTGAAGCCTTTTTAGATTTATTGAGGTGACAATTTACCAATTCTTTGAAGGTATCCAGACACATGGTTCATCGTCATCGTGGGTGGCTTGTCTTGAGACCTGCTTGTTGATTCCCCTACCTTTTCTAGTAGACTGTGAATTCTCAGAGTCAGAAACCAGGCTTTACTCATCCATGCTTGTCTGACCTTGGTGTGTTTCCTGACAATTAATAGTTACTTTAAAACTCATTATTAGATGAGTAAATGTGACTGGTGGGATTTGTACTCTGATAGTTGACAATTAGATTTAAATTATCAAAAGGAATCCAGTCGTTAATTGACAAATCTAATCCAAACTTTCTCATTCCTCACCTTAAGAAATGGTAAGTTCAGGAAATTTTCCACATACAACATAGATCAGGAGAAGAAATCAGACTGGGGTCTGCTGTGGTTGCAAGTGATCCCTAACTCCCAGAGCTGTAAGATGGCAAAGGTTTACTTCTCACCTGTGGTCCGTGAACTGTGACCTGTGGCCGTCCATAACACATTTGGCAGCTTCCCTGGGGGCCTTCCTGCAGGTGATTCAGCTTTTCAGACCTCTGTCCTACATCCCTCCCAATGCTGAAGCACTTTCCTTCTTGGCAAGAGGAGGAAGGGATTGTAGAGAATGTGCACCACACCGAATTCCTGGTACAGAGAGATTTATCATTTCGCACATTCCAGTGGGCAAGCACTTAATTGCATGGCTTCCACCCAGAAGCAAAATAGACTGGAAAACTTAGTCTTTCTGTGGGTCCAAAGTGTTTCACTTCCTGTAGAGAAGAGCTGATCACAGGGCTGTTTTTGTAAGATAAAATGATTTTATGTTGTATTTGGATAGTGTGTCTATACTGCACTCTCAAACTCTGCTTGCTAAATATATGTGAAAATTCAATGCATGACAACGATGGTTTACTTTTTTGCATGGAACATTCATGTGAGTTTTAATGGTTCAGAGTCTGTGGCAATACGATGCTGAAGTCCAAATCCTAGCTTTGCTAGGTTTTATTCAGGTTAAGAAAAGCAGCAGAACTGTTCTCTATCCTCTATCTCCACATCTGGAAACCAGGAATAAGGGTGATGACATCATCTCATAGTATTTATGGGGAGATAATACATGAACAAGACCTTCGTACCCTCTAAAAAACTATAAAGACTCCAATAAATATCATGGATTAATTCCTGACAGGGTGTGCTACTTCTATTATTTTTGGAATAGAGCACAAGCAAATGAGTCTGAGAGTTTGGAGTCTGAGGAACCAGGTGATTAAGGTAAAAGAAGTCTGGTGTTTTGTTCTCCCAATTTGTCTCAGGTCTGAAAAGAAACTATCAATGATAAGACTTTACTTTCTAGCTTCTGATAATACAGATGATAAGTTTCCTTTTTGGGCCTTTACCATTTCAAGTGAAGAATTTCTGTAGCACCAGAGAGCCAATCAGATGGGTGAAAGTTCCATCTACGCTTTGTCACAAGTAAGGAGTAGGTGTGTTCAGTGACAATGATAACAAGACTCGGTTTTACTAAAACTTTTGAGTGATTGATGCATCAAGGGAAAGTTGGAGTTCTTCTGTATCTTGTTTTCCCAAGAGCAGACTTTACTATGATGCTGATGTGTTAGTGAAACATAGAGTCACAAGAAGTGTGGTATGCAAAGAAAGGAGGTCAAGGAAGGCTATTTAACCATGTACAATATTCCAGTCCCTGAAAGGTGACCTTGGCTCAATCCCACAAGGCAGTCTTGGCAAGAATGGAGGTCATGCTTGGTTTCTGCATCAGGGTAAGTGTTCTGGAGTAATTGTATTTTGCCATTTCCCATCAGTTAATCACTGGAGAGAGGATGGTTTGCACTCCCACGGACAGTGTTTCATTGTACTGCTGTCATGCAGGCACTTGGTAAGAAGTCCTGAGGGATACCTCTAATTGATGTTGTTGGAACAAAGACATGCTGGAAGTTGAGAGACATGAAAACGATAAAGGGTGCTGTGGAAACATCAGTAGAAAACAGGAACTGCCAGCTTTAATCTGCCTGTACTGGCATATCATTTCTGGAAAGAGTGAAGCCAACCCTGGCTAATGATGAGGTGGATTTCTCAACACCTGCTTTGACTCGGGGAGTCAATCAGCAGATTCATTCTTCAGAATGATGCATAGACATTGAATATTTATATTAAAATTTGTCTTACAAGCCCATAAAAAGAAAGTGATGAATATATAAATCAGAGAAGAGGTTACAACATCTCTGATTATAAGCAACATGAGTTTACACATGGAAAAAAACTAATGATGCACTCAGAAACATGTTAGAACTAAAAATGCCCTCAATAAGATTACAGTGTATACAGTTGAGATACAAAAATAATTTCCTTTACATTTTTAAGTTGCATTTATTTATTTGTATGTGTGTATGTGTGCGTATTGGTGTGGCTGTGCTATGGGGTACATGTGGAAGTAGAGGGCAACTTGCAGGAATGGGGTCTTTCCTTCTGCCCAGTGGACCTCAGGATTGAACTCAGTTTATCTGACTTGTCATTAAGTGATTTTATCTACTGAGCCATCTCTCTGTCTCACCGACTTTATAATTCAACTTTATCAACATTCTTGAGAAAAAAACTAATAAAGTAACCCATTCACAATGGTTACCTGAAGCTGTGACACCTTAGGATGAAACTTACCAAGGAAGGGATTGGTTCTTTACTGAAAGTTACAAAACACTGATAAAAGAAATTGGGGAGGGCACAAATAATAGAATATCTATTACTTACAGATTAGAAGGCCTGAACTTAAAAGTCTATATTATACAAAGTGGTCAATACCATTTGTGATATTCCTGTCAAAACATCCATCATGTTCTCTCCAGAAATGGAAAAAAAAAAACTTCCAAAATTTATATGGAACCATGAAAGATCCCAAATAGCCAAAGCCCTCACAAACAAAACACCAAAACTGTGGGAATTACATCACCTAACTTTAGGACATATGGTAACATAACAGAGCCCCTAAAGCAGGTCATTGGCTTAGAAACTGATACATGGATCAATGGAACAAGACAGAGAACTCAGAGAGAGACACACCCACATGTTTAAAGCAAGTGTATTGTAGACAAAATCAGCAAGAGCCACATTGGACAAAGGGAATTCTTTTCTTAAAAAATGGTGTTTTATGTATACAGGTATCCATGTACAGTAAAAACTAAATCTCTATCAGCAAACACATGCAATAAATAAATAAATAAATAAATAAATAAATAAATAAATAAATACAAATTAATTTAAAATGGACCAAAGACCTAAAGCTAAGAAAACTGTGAGGTTACTCAAAGAAAATAAAAGAAAAATGTGTTTAGACATTGGTGTTGACTTTGGGGGGATGTACTCCCCCAAAATACATACAACAAATATATATTTAAATTTGTATGTATGTCAGTATATACATATATACACATATATATGTATATGTATTCATATGTATGTCACACTATACCCCATAAACATATATATGAAACTACCAGGTGTCAATCACAAATTTGAAGTACACTAAAAGTAAATAAAGCATTACACTTACAGAAAATATCTCCTAAAACTAACCCTGAGCCACAGTTGAGTTACATTCACTGGATCTTCTCTGTGGGAATCAGTAGCTCTTGCTACAAACAGATTTCACTTCTTATCCCTGGTCTTTGCCATTTTGTTTGCAGAACCTGAACAATAATCCAATCTCTTATCCTTTAGTGACTTCATCAACAGAGCCAATGATGGTTCCCCATGGGGTCTGATAAACAATAGTGTCCACAGAAACACTGCCTAAATGCTGATTCTCTTATTCCATAGGAGCAGAATTTAAGGCAGAAAGATAAACGTGTCTGTCAAGTTGCTTGGAAAGACTGGAGATCATCTCTGCTCTACAGACTCTTCCTCTAGTACAGTGGTTCTCAACCTTCCCAATGCTGCGACCCTTTAATACAGTTACTCGTGCTGTGGTGACCCCCCCACCATAATATTATTGTGTTGTTACTTCATAACTGTAATTTTCTACTGCTGTGAATAGTAATATAAAAATCTGTGTTTTCCGATGGTCTTAAGTGACCCCTGTGAAAGGGTCATTTGACCCCAAGTGGTCGTGACACACGGGTTGAGAACCACTGTGTCACCCATTATTCCTATAGAAGGTAATGTTGACTGGTTCAGGCTGTAATCTCAGCACACTGAATTTGGAGGCAGCTAAAAAGTCCTGTCACTGATTTGTTGTTGTCGTCCAGCATCTTGTTTTCTAGCAATTGGGCCTTACGAAATTTTCCGTCCTCTGTGCCTCATTTCTCTCTGCTGCAAAGCATAAGCAGTGAAATATCTGGCCACAGAGTCCCTCCCAGCTTCAACTGCCTGTTGTTCCTGGAGACAGGCAGGAGAAACTCATTCCGGGCTCCGAAGTCTTAACTGCAATGTGTGAATGGTACAACAGGCAACTGCCCCTATGTTAGCCGTCAGACAGTTTGGCTGCCGGTTGGACTTCCTTCTTTCTAGTTTCTGACTGGAAATAGAGTTTATTTGTTTCTTTTGAAGGCTGCTTTCAATCATGAGACCTGGGTTTTGGTAATGATTAACTTAGCTGTAATTCTAGCAAAGGTTAGAGATACTGAGCCTGTGAGGGAGGAAAAGCTGCCAGACTCAAGTGGACTACCGTGCAGCAAACCACTCTTCCCGGGAGCCCCGGAAGGTTACAATGCTACCGTTGAATAGCTCTTTGAAATACTTCACTAAATTACTCTGTTGGGTACCCCTTATTAAGCAATCTGCTTCTGGAAGTTCTTTATTCCGCAGACGAGCAAAGTCTCACCATTTCATTATGCTGGGGGCTTGGTGCTGTCTCTTTTGAGAGATTTGTCTGCCTGGCGAGTGGCCTGTTTTACCTTCCTTGTTGGGCCTTGATGAGTGCCCCCGAACGAGGGGGAAATAACTTGTACAACTCTTCCAGTCAATCGGAGGCTGAACCGTGGGACTGAACAAAGTACCATTCCATCCCACAGTGCCAATTTGCCCTTATCAAGTGCTACAGAGAAAATGTGGCGGTGGTGTGTCACCGTGAGACTAGGAAAGCACTCTGACGAAATGAGAAAACAGTTACTGGACTCGTTTTTATCAACCGAGAGCTAACTCGGTGGTAATTTTCATACAATTATGCTATGTGAGGATCGCTTGCCATATGGCTAGGCATTGATCATTTTGCTGTGATGTTAATTTAATATGTAGTGTGAATGTTTGCTTGTTTTGTTAATAAAATTTTCATCTTGGTGTTCTGATTCTATCACGGAATGTGTGAGCATTGACAGATTTTTTTAATAAAAAATCATTAGCATTTGTAGAATAGGGATCTATTGCATGAATCCAGTGTATCAGAACTTTCAAAGAAACTTGAGGAATCTCAAAGTGGCATTATCTCATCCCATCAGCAGAGGGAATCACTGAGGCTAAGTGTTTCTAACTTGGTGGTTCCCAAGGACAAAGCAGTAAGGTTAATGATCTGTGGGTCGTCCATCAGTTCAGGACTCATACTCAGTATCTCTGCCATGCTACTGGGGATCATCAGCTGTAATCATAAGCAAAAGTCCTGCCCACCCCATGTTCTGAGGCCAGAAACAAGTCAATGTATGAGAAAGTCACCAATGGGATGTTAAAGGAGTCATGAGGGCTAAGTCACATCCTGAGATTTTTTGTTATTACATTATGCTTCCCAGACTTTGCAGGAGTCTGTGCAAGTACTACAGAGTTCTCTACAGGAGATGGGGTACAGAATTTGGGATTTTCAGCCCTGGTCCTGATGAAGTTTCACAGACACCTGTCCTCAAATACTGGGTTTTACAGGACAGTATTCTCCTTGGCAAGTAAGCCCTAGTAGGACATAATGTTTAAAGTACACAGTCACATTCAATCCATTTTCTTTTTGAATGTACAAACCCCAAAAACTACAGAAGTCCTAAGGCCTGTACAAGAGGAAAAAAAAATCTTTGTCTTGTGGGCACATCCCATCTTGTCACTCTGAGTTCCATTGGCAGGGTTAATCCATCAACATGATGGCCTCATCATAGGTGTTCTTATGGTTTAGATACATTTGCATCCATGTCCCAGGTGGCTTTGGAAGTTGAGGGTGTACAATGGGTGAAAATTTTTAATTTTCTACAAAACAAAAAAGTCTTGTACTTTGGGGGTAGAGGAAAGGAGTAATATCCAAGGATTGGTAAATTTTACAGAGACATTCTTTAACATTTAAGTCTTTGTTTTGAAGATGAATCTCCCAACTTCCTGTTCATTCCCACTGTCTCTATGTTAATTGATACAGTCTTGACCACAGCAGACTCATTTTGCACCATTGCAACAAATAGAGTGTAAATCTGAGTGAGCAACTTCCCTGCATGAAACCTGCTTTGCACATGTCACTGTGGAAACTAACCTAACATATCAGCATGGTTTCCCTTTCTTCACACCTACTGTACTCTAGTTTGACCTCTTATAGCCCCTGGGTGGACATGTTTTGACTGTAACATTTATATTTTCTTCTACAGATTTATACTTGTTTTGTACATAGACTCCTTGGCATGAGAAATCCCCTTTGTCTGCAAGATGCTATACCTCTTCACCTGGAAAATGTATGCTTCAAGACTTACCTTAAGAGCTGTCTAAACTAGGAGCTTTTTTGAAAAGCCCTATCCATCATGAGTTAGATAATATTCTCTAAGAACATTTATCCAGCACTTGCTTTTGTGACCATATCTCCAAATAGTGAATTCTTTTTTTTTGGGGGGGTACGGGGGCAGTACTTGTTTTTATAGTTTTCTATATCCCTACAAAATCTTCTACAGGGATCATTTATATCTAAGGTACTCAATAAATGCTGCTGAACTTAAATGTCTCTAGTTTTGATTCCAGTTATTAGTTAAACCATCTTTGCTGAAAGAATTTTTTAAACCTTATAAACTGAAGCCAAATGGTGGATTCAGTAAAGGTATGAAGTTGGATTTTACAGTATCTTAGGATGGAAGGCTCAATGGGGCATCATGTGTTTGATCTGGGAGTTGGGTAGGTGAAGAATGGATAGAGAAAATTACGCTGTACGCATGTAGAAATTCTCAAATAATTAACAAAACATCATATTAAAAGAAAGAACAGAGGATTTATATTCAGGGATGACTAATATACAATCCAAAATTATTAAATATTTTCTTTTAAAGTAAATAAATAAGTAAATAAATAAATCCAATAAAGAACAGCAATCCATCATATGGGACAGCAGTAGAGACTAAATGCAAATGCTACCTTTACCCATCCGTTCAAGGTCTACTTGAAGAGCAGAGTTTGTGAGCTGGCCAGATACCTTGAAAGTTCTACTCCTAAAGGGGGAGTATGGACCTGATAAGGCACCCCATTCCCTGATGCTAGCCCAGCAATTCCCCCACAGAGTGTTGGATTCATAGGACTGCCACAGTGGAGAGGAGAAAAACAGGATGCTATAGTCTAGGAAGTTTGAAAAACGCTCAGTTAAATGACTTTGGATTATGTTTCTTTACCATCAAACTTCCTGATGAGTTTAGCATGCAAATGGGATTCATAGAATGAAAAAAAAGGGTATAAATTATTGGATTCTCTGAAAGTATTTGACCAGGGAAGCATTCTCTCCCAAGACCTATCTTGAAGCAGTAGAGTTCTATGGAATATTCTTGCAAAAACACTAAAGTAGCCTAATGCTAATTATCACATCCAAATAGCAATGAATATGTTATACACCTCCACTCAGTAGGAATGCTGCTTCCTGGACTGTATTTAGGAGCCTTTCAGGGGCTATAAATTCCTTCCCTTCTCTTTCCTCTTCCCAGTAGGTATGAATCGTGATTTCCCTAGTGACCATTGTTCGGGTGGAATTTTCTTTCTCTGTTTCATTTTAGGCTTAATTAAATAGCTGCTATGGCTTTTAACAGATTCAACTTAGGATGTACACACAAGCTCCTCATGAATAGTTGTTTCAGTGAGTGGAAATGGGCTGGTAAAACAAAAGCAATAATTGTTCCCTAGACCACAGCACAGCACATATCTATGATGTCACTGACAGAGGCAGAGGCATTTTCTCGTGTTTTTTTTTTGTTTTTTTTTTTTTTTCTTTAAGTTGGGCTCTGGGCCTTGGGCTGGTTGCATATTGTTGAAGCCTAGATAAGTAAGATCAGAGTTTTACCTGAAGTAGCTTAGATTTTAGTGGAAGAGACCTTTGTGTCCCATCATGGAGTAGATTTAGAATGTGATGAATGCCTTGGCTGGTGCAAATAAATGATATAGGTTTGATGCAGAGGAAGGAAGGACTTATGGGGAAGGTTATAGGGAACATTCACTCAAAAGAATGGGAAACTAGTTTTAATGAAAGAGTTAGGATTTTTGATGAAATTTGGAAAACATTTATACATGAGTGAGAAGGGTCAAGAAAATCAGGAGGTATGCTAATAATTTACTGACAAATTAAGAGATGAGTTCAGGGTTGAGGACTGAAGACCAATTTCCAGAAGGTTAGGAGATGGAGAAATTTCCATGAAAACATGGTAAAACCTCTCAAACAGTCAACAGGAAATCTAACAAAGTTCTCGTGTCATACCAGGGTCTTGAGCTAGACACAATGGGACCCCAAAGATGGCATTGTGAGCTAGCATACATTATTTCCATTCTTTTTAAGGAAAACCTTAGATTTATCTACTTGAAAGTGTATAGGCTGGCATTACTCTGTAATTGGATTTTTTTTCAGGAAAAATACTTTGAAACCAGAGAATAAAAACAATAGATGGGAAGTCCAAGGCATCTTTGGCTGACAATGGGTTTGTAAACAGTTGTAGTGGATCTGTTTTCAAGCAAAAAAATAAAAGTATCTGCCCTTGGAAATAAGGAGATCTATGATTTATATTGAGTTGTAAGACTAAGCAACTGTAGGACATTACAAACATCACTCTGTTCCATGGCCACCAGCAGCTACCTGCTTAGTGTTTGATTAAAAGATCCTGTAACTTCTTACTGAGAACCCAAGTCACTGCCATGCCCTATGTGAGATAACAGACAAGATACTGTGTCTCTTATCACACTGCCAATGCACATGCTCCCTGTTAGAGTTCTCTTTAACAGAATGTGTGTGTGTCTGTGTCAACATGACAGGCCAAAGAGCAGGAGGAGGAAAGAAGAGGGTGAGACCAGAAGTCACTACACTGTCAGCTTCCCAAATTCCAAAACAAGGCTTTTCTGAGCATTTTTTTCCTCCTGGAGATGGTGTGCTTAGCAAAGGCATTTCCAATATTGGTTATGTTTACATATAAATTTCATGACTTTGTCATGTGCATAGATACAGACTCTGAGATGTCAATCATGAACCTGTCTTTGGTAACTTCTTCCTTCCTTAGGGAACCTGGATTTAAGCACATAGTGAAAGTGAATTGAAAATGTGAGCATACCAGGACCTGGCCTATGGGGAGGCCCACATGGCAAGGACCTGGTGTCTGTGTTCACTAACTATTCCATTCTTTCTGCTTACATAGCCCCATGTCACAGAGGCTGGATGCAGAGCCTGGCCTACTACAGCCTTGAGAGTATCTTAGTACCTCCCAGAGGACTGTGAAGCAAGCTTAGCTAAACCTTGTCCTTCTCTGACTTCTGACCTACAAAAGCAGTGGGACAACAAAAGCTTACATGAAACGACTAAATTTAGGATAAATTTATACAAAGCAGTAGACAATTAGCATGCATGCATGCCCTGAATAGTTATTCCCTTGAGATGTAAATCTTCAACTTTTTTTCTGCCATAAATACAGCAATTTAAATGAAAGCTTTATATTTTAAATATATAAGGAAGAAGTATACTATGTGTGTATGAAATTATGGAAGATTAAAGGCAACTAAAATGTATAAGAGAACGATGCTGTTACAGAAATAGGAGGTTAGGGTATAAGGCTTAAAGACCATCTCACATAATACTAGACATTCTTTTGTAGTGTGCTTTACTAACATCTGTAGCTTTACATGAGGAATCATCAGCTCGTTGAAAGGACATGAACTTTCCATTCACCTTGTGTCACCTTTGCAATGTTGGCAGAGTTCTACGCATGGTCTGAAGAACCACTTCTATGTTTGTATGAGATGAAACATAGCCTCATTTTCTAATCATTTCCCAAAAGTCAGTGGACCAGGACATCAGCTGAGAGCTAGTGTATTCTGTACATGACAAGCAAGCTGCACCTATGAAATCTCCGCAATATGGCTGCCTAAGGAAGACCACGTGCAGTCACAACAGCAATTGACCTGCAATTGCTTAAAGGGTACATCTCACAAGGCACCACAGCTGGCTAAAGAGCGACAGGAGATTGATGGCTGCAGAAAGAGTGAGAATCTGACTTTTCCCAAGATGAGTCTCCTAATAGGTTATCCAATACTGAGTGGCCAGCCCTAAAGATGTGTACATGAGCAACACTAAATAAGTAAGTCATGTTCTAGTATGTATATATACATAGGTTCATACACATACTGTGTATACATACATGCATGTAAAAATAGATGAATTTGAGAGGCAGCTGAGGAGGGTGTAGAAAGAATTAGAGATGAAGAGTGTAGTGTTATAAGGATGGCCCCAACTAAGACTCCTGGCAGCAGTGGATGCATAGCCTGAACTGGCCATCCCTTGTGATTGGATTGATGACTATCCACGTTGTCATCTGAGAGCCTTTATCCAGTGACTGATGGAGGCAGAATCAGAGACCTTAGACCAAACATTGGGCCAAGCTTGGATACTCCTGCTGAGGAGCAGGAAGAGGGATTGTAGGAAACAGTGGGGGTCAAGAACATTGCAGGAAAACCCACAGAAAACACTAGCCTGGCTCATGGGAACTCTGCTTTGACTAGCTCTTAGGACCTATTTCTCATGCTGGATTGCCTTGCCCAGTCCAAATAGAGGGGGAGGTGCTTGGTCTTGTAGCAGCTTGATATGCCATGCTTTGCTGAAGCCCATGGGAGGCCTGCCCCTTTCTGAGTAGATACAGAGGAGGGATGGATTGAGAAGGCGGAAGGAGGAAAAGAAAGGGGGGATGAGAGAGGGGAGGGGAGGCTAGGGTCGGGATGTAAAATAAATAAATTGATTAATAAAAATATGAATAAAATAATACATGCATTAGCCTTTTATTTAAAACAATATAAATACTAGTGATCTGAATGCATAGGTCTTTAGTTAAAGCCTACATAAAAATAAACAAATAGATTTTCTTCAAACAACAAAAAAGATGTAAATACAGTACTTGTATATGAGAGTTTTAAAAAAATCATCAAAGTAAAAAAAAATAAGTAAAATAATATTTACTGTGAAAGCCCTCAGTGGTGAAGATGGCAGAGCTGATTGAAATTTTCAGTCCCTGATTGTGGAACAAGTATCGTGCTAAGTGATTTCCTTTTCTTCAAATCCACACACCACCCACAATGTGCCCATAGGGAACTGTTGCTGGAGGGCTCCATAACTTCCTGAAGATCACACAGCTCTTCAGCAGCAGCAGAATAAGAGTTCAAATCAAGCTTTCAGCCATTGCTCAGCTTCTCTCTTGTCAATGCTGCACAAGAATGAGACCTGGTGGCTTTTCTGCGGCACACGTTAAAGTGCATTGGAATGCTTGTTTATCTCAGCCAGGTTCAAGTCTGTCTCCAGGATCAATCACAGTTTACTAAAGGGCTGCGGTCAGGACCTCATTTTTCTAGGTTCGTAACAACTCATCAAACATCACTCCAGGTCAGCTGAGGCTGCCTGTCTGTAGTAATGACAAAATCCATGCCTTCAATTTCTTAATTAACTAAATACAATGAAGTCTGTAAATTGATCAGAGCAGGTTCTCCTATGGAATTAATTAGAAAATTGTGGGGGAGGACTTGATGATTAATCCAAACTTCACAAGCCTACAGAGAATTGTTCAGAAGCCCCAAATAAAACACAGTCCTATATTAAAAATCAATTTAAGGTGTGGTATTTCCTCTAGCCTAAGAAAGACAGTCTCCAGGCAAATAGGAGGGAGGCATGAACTGGGAGGACTGGGTGTTGAAGGCACATCCCTGTGAGTGGTCCAGGATGGCTGCAGCCCTTTACTTTTCTGGTTTTGACACATTGGAGGTGATAATTGTCCTATAATGGCACTTTTGTTACATTGGTTAAGCCTGTGTCTTGGTGACAGTGAATTTAAAAATGCAACTAGAAAAAAAAATGCAATTAACTATTTTATTTTGTGTTCATAAATGCAAATTAGAGAGTTGATATAATTATGTAGAAAACAGAGGTTAATAAGTAGCAGTTGGGCTATAATTATCTGCCCGTCCTGGAGAAGGGGAGATTGGCGTCTACATTATCAGGGTAAGAGGAGAGAGGCCTGTGTGCCAGTTACAGGCTTCTAGCTTTATGTCTGTTTTCTAACTGACTCCTCTGATCTCTGTCCCAGGAAGGTCACATCACTGTCTTTGTTTGCAGATAGGAACTCACAACTCAAAACAAAGTTATGTGTCAAGATCCAAAGTAATAAACAAGGCTGGATCCCACCTGGCAAGTGCTGTCACTTCAAAGTCCTCAGCTCTTTCTTTTCCTTGATTTTATTTGATTATTATTTGCACTTTAGTACATGTAATTTCAGCCTGTAATGGCATCTGGATTCAGGTATGAGTAGGAGAAGAATTATTAAAGATTATTTTGTATCATGTAATTTTAACTAATATACTCCACCAATCAAAATTAATGAACAAAATTCATACTCTATATAACTAAGCAGATTAGCTGATGTTCATAATTTTAGTTTCAAAATCTCCACCAATAATTCAAAATGTCAAGCTATAAGCTTGCTGATATTTATTTACTCTTCAAAATTAGGAACTACAACAATCAATTTATAGTTGGAAAAATTTAGTTAAAACATGACATTTAAAAGCATAGAGTATACTCTGAATGCACCTTTAAAATTTTACATATAATAATCAAATCTATCTGACAGAAAAATATGTACCTTATTATTTTGAAGTGATCAGATCCAAGACTCTGCCTGACTTCACAGCCCTCTACCTTTACATTGGGACTCTTCTGCTTTCAGAAGAAAGTACAACACATAGCTCTAAATGATCATACCCATACATGACTAATTTGGTCACTGATTCATACAAGAACGGAGGATGAATCTGAGGATATCTGCAGCAAGAGCGACAAGTAGATGTCAGACGGCTCCAAACCCAGCAGTTACTTCTGCTGCCGCAATTTTTACCTCTGTCATTGGTTGGCCATTGGTGGCTCATCTTTCCTCATGTGGACTTGTGTAATATCACATCTGAATCTACTGTGATTCACCCTGCTCTGATTATGCAGCACACAGCCTGTCACCGTGAACCAATTTTTTTTTTCAGTTTTTATAATTAATCAGAGCCTTCCAGGTGAAGGATGCAAATGCAGCATTTAAAAAGATGTGACTGCTGAGAGTGACTCAGGCCGGTCCAGACACATTCGGTGCAACAGGGACTGGGGCAGAGGGAAAACACACACAGTAAGAGCTCGGTTTCCTGGAGGATTGCTGGGTCCTGGACAAGAATGACTGACTGCTGGAGAAGCTGACCTCAAGGATATCTCATCACATATCTGCCTTTTCTTAGCAAGTGGACGTGCAGATCTCCTCACTCTTCCAGACTCTCAACTTCCTCTTCACTAAACTGAGATAAAGGCTTCCTTCTAGTTCTCTGTGCCTTGCCCACCTTAACTGAGCTGCTGTTCTCTGATTCAAAAGAACAATTGGTTTGTTCCATAGGTGTGGCTGAGCGTCCATCTGTATGAGATCCGAGGTTTCTGAGATCTGTAGTCTGCTACTAACCAGGGAAGTTAGGGCACTGTTTACTTCTCTGTATTCCCCCTTCTATACCTAACTGATGAATAGTTACGTGCCATCTACATAGTGTCAGTCCTAGTTTGAGCATCTTCTGAGCATGACCTTCTTTGATTTTTATTAGCATCTATTCACTGTACAAACTAATAGGCTTCATTATGGCATTTCATACATATATGTAATATACTCTGATCCTCTTCAACTCCCTGTTACCTATCCTGTTCCCACCCCCACTGTTCCCCTCTTCTACCTCTAAGCCATCCTTTTACATGCACTGTATTTTATTAATTAATATTTAATATTAATTATCAGTATGCTTGCATGCACACATATAAATATATAAATGTAACTT
Source organism: Peromyscus melanophrys (assembly GCA_902168415.1). Classification (NCBI taxonomy): domain Eukaryota; kingdom Metazoa; phylum Chordata; class Mammalia; order Rodentia; family Cricetidae; genus Peromyscus; species Peromyscus melanophrys. Next base: position 49,719 of record CABHPR010152927.1, read on the forward strand.
GCTGAACCCATTTAGCATTGCTCATAGGTATATGATTTCGGGCTGAGCACTTGGGGTTGGCTAATCATACTGTAGTAGGCTCATCCCAGGGAAGGACTGATTGTCCCTCTCTCTGCAGTCATTAATTGCCTATAGCTTTTCATTTTGTGGTGGGGTCATGTGGGATTTCCCCCTTCCACATTGGTATTTGTTAACTAGTATTGTCATTGTGCAGGTCTTGTTTAGATCACAATTTGATGAGATTTCATGGGTGCAACCTCCCTGCACTATATAGAAGATACAGTCTTAAAGGAGATAGTCTGTCCTCTGGTTCTTATAATCTTTTTGAGTATGATTTTTAATCTCTGTTTTACATATAAGCAAAGTGAGGCACAGCAGAGTTTAGGAGCCTACTCAAACATATATAGCCAGCAAGTCTTGGAGCTCAGATTCAGAGAGTATGTCTTCATTATTGACAGAGTCCTGCTTCTTGATGTTTTAAATGTAGTTTTCCTTACTACTCCTATATGGAATCTAGATGCATGAAACTCTCAGAGCGAAGCATATACAGGTTTCATAATCATTGCTTGAATATTCATTTGCTGTGTGTCTTTAAGAGAGAAACAGACACACTCTGAACCTTAGTTATCTCACTTTAAACCTGAGCTCTTGATACTTACCTCACTGAATCTTACATGTGGATGAGGAGACTTAGTTGTATCTATACAAATTTCCTGTGAGGGTGTGTGAAACATACAAGAGAGTCAAATGGCAGCCATTCCATGAAATAAAGAGAAGGTCTATCAAAGCACTGATCACTGTATTTTCATGTTTTTACTTCTATTCATTAGGCTTTTTGTACACACTATGTCCAGTTCCCATGAGGAAAGAGTCCTGTAAGAGGGAATGATTATGGGTCAGAGAAGTTCAACAACTCATTGACGTCATAGAAAGTGCCTTTAGAGGCTTTGCATTCAACAGATATCATGTAACTCTTCACTCTTGCTATTGCCTAATTTCTTCTTCCAATCTTTGCTAACTGGCACAGAGCAAGTCTGGAAGTCTCCCTAGGCTAAGGATCACACACAATGATTATTTTTCCAGAGACTCCTCATTCTTGCTAGCAAAAAGGAAATCAGTATGTGAGTGGAAGAGTAAGTATGAACATTAGGGATGGACTTAGCATCTTCTAATTCTGCCTGGTCCCTTGATAAGCAAATGGCAATGTTCTAAATTGTGCACTAACATTGATGGACCATCCCTTCTTGAATTCCATTAACAATGGGACCCCTAGCTCTAATCCAGAAGGCTCCTGTTTCAAAGATAGAAGACTTCTGCCTGACTTCCCACGCCTGGACTTTCTCCCTATTCTTGATCCTTCTGAACTCCCCTGACTGATGGATCTCCTCAAGGATTAATAAACATAAAGTCCCATATTTTTATTTATAATAATAATAAATATCCTTAGGGTGAATTTATTTATCTCTGCACTTTAGCATGGACATTTTAACATTCTGGGCTTCTGGCATCCTGTCAGATCAATACAATGTGATCTCTCACATAAAATCACTTCAAAATGATGTCCCACGGGCGGAGCAAGCATCTGATCAGATTCTTTGCGGATCAATGATTTTCCCCTTGGGAAAGTGGGATGTGCTTGTTTCCAATGTGAGGACAGGACTTAAGTTTACAAGGTGGGCACTCCTGAATGCTTAAGCAGGCAGCTTTCCCTCTGAATCTTACAAAGTAAGGATTTTTGCAGAGAGAAATGGGGCAAGCTCAGAATTGCAAGAAGGAATGTCATGGACAAAATCATGCAGGAAACTGTGCAAGGCATGGAGGCAGAACTGAGTGTATCACTTGCCCACTCGGTGTCAAGTCCCATGCAGGGGGATTGGCATTCTTTTGGTAATGCCAGAAAGTAACTATTTTGATCTCTATTTTATAGAAGGAAAGTCAGACATGCAGAGAACAGTGCTCAAAGCTTGCTCAAAGAGACTCATGCATTCATTGATGGAGGGTTTGCACACAGTGTCGGCTGGTATAAGAATACTCTTTCTAGAAAGAAACAAGAAAGTTTCGTCTGTTTGAGGCTTCTGTTCTCAGATACCTGTTTATGGAAGAGGACTATTTTTGTTTCTTTGACAATTTTACAACTTAGTAGGTGGTATGACCAGGCATTTCTGGAGTCAGGACACCTTGTTTATGGTCTTGAAGGAACTAGTTGCTTTGACAGGGGCAGGGAAAGCTTCAGGTCTTGAGATGGAATCTGAGACCACAACATTGAACCTCTGCCCTTGAGAGTAGACTGTGTCTCGATCCTACTGGACACTGTCCCTTAATTCACTTATTCTTCAGTCTTCCAATAGCACCGTGGGCTTGCTTGGAAGCAGGCCACAGTACTGACAAGCTTCATTGGAGCCCTGCTGAATCACTCTTAATGGGTTCAATGTTCCACAAAAGTGAGTGATGCTGGTGAAGGAAGGAGAGAGTGAGAGTGATGCTACTTGAGTACAGTTATGTGTGGTGGTATTGTATTCCCCAAAATATTGTGTACCCTAATAAATTTATCTGGGGTCAGAGAACAGACAGCCACTATATACAAAGGCTAGAAAATGGTGGCACTCACACCTTTAATCCTAGCACTCCAGAGGTAAAAATCACTCTGGATCTCTGTGAGTTCAAGGCCACATTGGAAACAGCCAAGCATGGTGACACACGCCTTTAATCCCAGAAAGCCAGCCTTTAATCCCAGGGAGTGGTAGTAGAAAGCAGAAAGGTATATAAGGCGTGAGGACCAGAAACTAGAAGCATTTGACCTGGAGAAGCTTTTGGCTGGTTAAGCTTTTGGCCTGGTTAAGCTTTCAGGTTTCTAGCAGCACAGTTCAGCTGAGATTCATTCTGGATGAGGACTCAGAGGCTTCCAGTCTGAGGAAACAGGACAAGCTGAGGAACTGGTGAGGTGAGGTGGCTGTGGCTTGTTCTGGTTCTCTGATCTTCCAGTTCACCCCAATACCTGGCTCAGGTTTGATTTTATTAGTAAGACTCTCTACAACTCATGCTACAGTTATGGGGAAGGAGGATGCCCTAGATCTGGATGTTCTAGAATGATCCTAGAGAGAAAAAGAGCTACTTGCCATTTAGCTTTTGAAATGGGACAAGCATTGTTGAATGGACTAAGGAATACAGAATCTATGGAAAGCTGGAGATGATGCTTCCTGCCCAAGTACTTGAAAGTGGAAAGGATTAAAGGCATGCACCACCACACCCAGCTTAAGTCTTGTCATTAAATCGTACTACTACTTTGTCTAATTCCATTTTCTGAAGGGGGGAGTTTGTAAGGACAAACTTTTGTAAATAAACTACTGTATTTATGTGATAATACATAAATTCTGATGTGGTTGCTGTAAAACTATCCAATAAATTACAGAATCATCTACTTAATCTGAAAGGTTATGGTTTTAGGAAAACGTTCACAACCAGGCTTGGCTTTCTATCCTAGACCATCTTATCTCAGACTGCTTCCTATAAAAAGTAGTGTCCAAATTCACCAGAGTAGCCTCCATTAGCTAATTATCCCTCCTGGGTAACCAAAGGTAAAAACAGATTCTAAGTGACTTGGTTTCTCAAAATTAATGTTTTATTTTAGTTGGATTTTAAAATCAAAGATATACTAAGATAAACATATTCTTGCTCATAGTAGGACTTTGGAGAATGTGCATGTATGACTCAGTCTATCACTTTTGCTGCTCTAAATCCTGTTCTTTGATTTTGCTTTTCTTCCTTCCTCATCCATTTCCTATTCCTGTCTCCTTCCTTCCTTCCCTTCTTCCCTCTCTTTCTTGCTTCCTTCCTCCCTCTTTCGTCCCTCTGTCCTCCTCTTCTGCTCTCTCTATCTCACTGTTTCTCTGTCTCTCTCTATGTGTCCCTGTCTCTGTCTCTCTCTCTGTCTCTCTCTCTGTCTCTCTGTCTCTGTCTCTGTCTGCCTCTCTCTCTTTCT